>JAQIYH010000156.1:0-12508 GCA_034700885.1 Paratullbergia callipygos | reverse complement strand
AGTACTGCAAACCTTCACTCATCACTACACTTTGTATTATGGGATTTACATGAATTCAGATTCAAAGATACAAAATAACTCAAAATTCATCTAACTAACTTATAGTCAACGTGGGATTATTTTTCTTTGATTTTATTTCAGCAATTACCAGCCAGAAATGAAGCGTTTTCTTTTCCCAACATTTCTTAGATATGGGTTAACAAAAAAGAGCAAGATAGACATCCGTCCATGTTCAGTAGTGAGTAAAATTCTATTGATGAAGGGTATACGAATATGCCACCGACGTTTTCGTACGAGGGTGGGCAAACTCCAAGTGTGTGTATTGTTGGTGCAGGTATTGGTGGTCTTTGCGCTGCAATTCAATTGAAACGACAACTGAGGTTGACAACATTTACCGTCTTTGAGAGGGGGCATGATGTCGGCGGAGTGTGGCTTGTGAACACATACCCGGGTTGTCAAACGGACATTCCTGGTTGGTTGTACAGTTACTCTTTTGAACCAAACCCAGGTTATCTTTTTTACTTACAGTGGAATACTTTGCCACTTCAAAAACCATTATCATAAGCATTATTTGATATACGATAGGATGGTCCAAGATATTTCCCGACCGTGACGAAATGTGGACATATCTGCAAAAGGTTGCAAGGAAGTATGACATTTACCCACACACTAATTTCAATATGGAAGTGAAGTTGGTCCATTGGAAAGCCGATTCACGCACTTGGATGGTGACCACAGTTGACAATCAAACGAAAGAAGAACAAGTACACGAGTTTCAGATTGTGTAAGTAGATCAGTGTGCAAAACGCATGTAATTACAATTCTAGATGAATTTCATGTAAGAAATGAACCACGTGCATTATATTGTAAACCAGTTTGACAATTTGCTTTATGTAATTTGTACATATTGGAAGAATTCTCGCTACGGGTCCATATTGTCAACCATTCTACCCTCCTGAATTCGACGCATTCACTGGTCCAAAAATGCATTCAGCACGATGGGACGCGAATATCAATTTAGGGAATCAGGTTGTTGGTGTAGTTGGTTATGGCTCATCTGCTTTGCAAGTAGTACCGGCCGTGGCTTCAAAGACGAAGCGTCTGATTGCGTACATACGAAGACCAACTCATCTCTATCCCAAGCCTCAATTGCCATTCTCATGGTTTTCAAGACTAATTTTATCCATTTTCCCATTCTTGCCTTGGATTTGTCGATGTATACTTTTCTTCTTTACCGAAATTGGAGCCAATGTTTATGAGACTGGAAGTATTGCAAACAAAGCAGGTAGGATAGACGACGATTCAACGATAGAGCTGTTACTCGAGAAAGTAAATGCATTCGATGGGATAAGCACTTAAATACATAAAATAGCATTCTCACAGTATCAAACCCTTTTGCATTTGCGCTTGTGCATTGATTTGCCAGCCATAATTTGATCAAGCTTTCACAATTATTACATTCAAGGCACCTTCGCCGCACGAGCATATTTGTCCAATCATGTGAGAGACAAGAATGTACGAAGATCCCTGTCCCCCCAGAACAAACTTGGTTATACAATTGTGACACCCGTCGATTCAGCATTCTACAAAACTTTTAACCAGTCAAATGTGCAACTGATTACGAGTCGTATTGGAACGATAGAGGGTCAAAACGTGACCACAGAAGATGGAAAAACGACTCGCTTAGATGTAAGGACTAATTAATATTTGGCATGAAGGCCCACTACTAATATTCATCTCATAGGCGTTGGTCCTTTGCACTGGGTTCAAAGTTCAAGATTTCTTTTGCTCCATTCAAGTGATTGGACAAAATGGAGTGAACCTCTTGCAAAAATGGAAAGCCAGTCGACCAGAAACATTCTATGGAATTGCATGCAATGAAGCGCCAAATCTCTTCTTTTTATCGGGACCAAATACGGTAGTGTAATTTTTTTACGATAAACCAATATGCAAAATTCCATGCTGTTTGCACTAAAAGATCACTAAATTTATTACAGAGGGCAGGTCATGGAAGCGCGGTATTCATGATTGAATGTCAAGTGAACTTCATTCTGAACGCACTTCGTGAACTCATGAAGAGAAATGCTGCAAGTATTCAGGTGGAAATCTCCGCTCAAGATGAATTCATGTTGGAGATCGAGGATGCTGTCAAGAACAAAGTGTACATGAAGAATGAGGGACCAACATGGCTACGAAATCAGAATGGATACCCTACAGTTCTTTGGCCTAAATCTTGCACAACGTATTGGTTGAGAACCAGAAGGCTGGACCCATCACAATTTATCTTCAATGGCAGACATGACAAGAAGAGAACTGAGAAAAATAGCTCACATACAAGAAAATTGAATAGATTATTTAACCAATTAAATCCAAAGTCATGAACTACTGCATGTCATACCACCGCGTGAGAATAGCGGGCCCACGAACTTTGATTTTGTCTAATAAGAAGAAACACACTGAAGATGAATATGTGCTAATATTTACTACTTATTGTAAACGAGAGAGATTTAGTTGCATCACATCACACATCACGTCGTAACCTCGTAACATTCTTGACACTGATGAAGACAATATTATTTCTGCAGCTTTGACAATACGAATGAAAACTTGCGACTATATCTTGGCTTCTTTGGATTGAATTTATTTAAAACCAATTGAGAGTATTTTGGAATACAGCACACTCCGTGGAATCAGAACTGTCACGCATTCCAATTTATGAAGGATCCAAAACCAACATCGTTTCAGTACTTTACACAAAAACGATTTAATTTTTGTGGATACGGATGACTGTACATCTTTGCAAGCACTTGCTGATAGATGTGCCAATGAGTGCTACTTTGGATAAGATGCTACACTGGATGTTGTTTTTAAAGAGTTCAATTAAACTAAACTGACGTGATCATATGGCTTTCGTTCAAAAAATCAATTCAGCTCATGAAGACATAGAGATCCGGTGTTTGTCACCATTGGTCTAATTGCTCATTGGAAGATGTTATTCAAGAATTGATCCAATACAACCGACAAGTACAGGACGGTCTACGAATATTTATTTATTGCAATAAGAATCCATGAAATGGAATTGTTGAAAAACGTGAATTTGCGTATTTTACACAAGTAACAAGTTATAATTATAACTGGTATAGTCAAGGATTAAGATTTAGATTGTAAGAGGTGTCGGTCATTTTCAACAATTTAGTTGCACTGTTTATGCTTATCCTAGTACTAAAGAAAAGAATAGAAGCCACAGATCACATTCTCTGCACTACCATGCAATGCATGCGATGGATGTATGGATATATTCAAGCCGGTGCTGGATGTAGAAAAATCACGTTCAACTAGTTAAAATGTTTCAGAACATCAGTTACGAATGAACCACTTGCGTGGGAACAAGCTCTCGATAAACAATTTCGTACCAGCTCTCAGCTTTTACTATCCACGGTGAACTTTCGAGTTAGATATGCTTAACCCAGGTTTCCCTGAAATTAATAGTCTTCATAAAATTGTTTGAAAATGCTTACCGTTTCGCTACATTACTTCCCAGAGAGGAGTAAACAAGTTTCTAGTCTGATGCACGACCGATGCACAGATAATTGCACGTGTAAATGAATCCTGTACAATCTTGAAACGCTAGGTTTTGGTGACTGCATTATTATGTATCAATGATCAACTACAATTTGGTGGCAGCACTGAAATCAATCTTCGTGAATGGTTCTAAATTTGGTTTTTCGTAGTATATCGATTCGGCCAACTCTGTTCGATTAGCTTTGAGACGAGTTAAAATTTGACACCGCATGCCTGTCCATTTACTATTTAAACGTGGTAACTCATTTGTTCCGTCTCATCAATGTCGAACTTCAAACACCTGCCAGGGCAGGAAGATGTAAAAGTAGGATAACTTGCCATTAAAATACACAAAAACCTATTAGTTCTTAACTATAATATTTTATTGTTCAACTATTTTTCTTTATTACTAAACATTATTGCAAAGTTTTCCCACTCGTCACTATGTACATACAACGTTTTATAAAAAGATCGAAGAAGTCATCCGTCCTGTGGTAAAACTTTGCAAAGCACCAGTACAAGAGATTGGCTGGCTGTGGCTCTGGTGCTTCTGACAGGAATTGGAGACACGAGGCACTATAATACAGCACAAACAAATCAATACCACCGTCAATATGTCACCGAAGTTTTCGTACGAGGGCGGACAAACTCCTAGTGTGTGTATTGTTGGTGCAGGTATTGGTGGTCTTTGTGCTGCAATTCAAGTGAAACGGCAACTCGGGTTGACAACATTTACCGTCTTTGAAAGGGGTCATGATGTCGGTGGAGTGTGGCTTGTGAACACATACCCGGGTTGCCAAACGGATATTCCTGGTTGGTTGTACAGTTACTCCTTTGAACCAAACCCAGGTCATCATTTTACATACAGTGAAATACTTTGCCACTTCAACAACCATTACCATTAAGTATTTTTGATTTACCATAGGATGGTCCAAGATATTTCCCGACCGTGAAGAAATGTGGACATATTTACAAAAGGTTGCAAAGAAGCATGACATTTACGCACACACTTATTTCAATACGGAGGTCAAGTTAGTTCAATGGAAGGCCGATTCACGCACTTGGATGTTGACCACAGTTGACAATCAAACGAGACAAGAACGAATACACGAGTTTCAGATCGTGTAAGTAAATTAGTTTATATCAAGTTAATCAAGTATACTGAAACCGAATCCACGATTCTCCAAAACATTGTATGTACTTTGGCAGAATTCTCGCCGCCGGCCCCTTCCGTGAACCCTTTTACCCACCAGAATTTGATTCATTTACTGGTCCAAAAATGCATTCAGCTGAGTGGGACTCGAAGAGGAAGGTAGAAAATCAGGTCGTTGGTGTAGTTGGGTGCGGATCCTCTGCACTGCAAGTGATACCTGCCATCGCTCCAAAGACCAAACGTCTGATTGCATACATACGACAACCTGCTCATCTCTATCCCAAGCCTCAATGGCCACTCTCATCGTTATCAAGACTAATCTTATCCATATTCCCATTCTTGCACTGGATCTGCCGATGTATCATTTTTCTCTCCACAGAGATTGGAGCATACGTTTATGAGTCTGGAAGCATTGTAAACAAAGCAGGTACGATTTTGCAAAAAGTGTATGACAATGAGAATACAAATAGAACACACAACATACGAAATGCTACCCAAAATAGCATTTTTACATGAATATCGTTTTGGTGCATGTGTAACCATACCCAAATCCCGTAATTCAGTCAAATCTAAATTCTATTTGAATATCGCGATTTCAGCTACTTTTGCCTCAAGACGATACTTGTCCATTCATATGAGAAACAAGAATGTACGAAAATCCCTGACGCCCCAAAATAAAATTGGATATAAAGCTGTGTCACTTGTCCGTTCAGCATTCTACAAAACTTTTGACCAGTCAAATGTGCAACTGATTACGAGTCGTATTGCGAAGATAGAAGGCCAAAACGTGACAACAGAAGATGGAACAACGACTCGCTTAGATGTGAGGACAATCAAGGGCCAATTCCAATTAATATTTGACATGCACTGTATAGTACATACAACTAAAATTCGTCTCCTAATTTTTTAGGTCTTGATTCTTTGCACTGGATTCAGAGTTCAAGAATTCTTTTGGCCCATTCAAGTTATTGGACTGAATGGAGTGAACCTCTTGGCAAAATGGAATGTCAGCCGACCAGAAACATTCTATGGAATTGCATGTCATGAAGCTCCAAATCTGTTTTTTCTGTATGGACCAAACTCGGTAAGATAGTCAATCTGCTTTTTTGCAAATGTAAAATTCAATTTTACAATAGCAGAATCTATTGAATTACTTCCTAAAGGGAGCTGGTCATGGTAGTACGATTTTCATCATGGAATGTCAAATGGCATTCATCACAAATGCACTTCGTGAACTTATGAAGAGAAATGCTGCAAGCATTCAGGTGAAAATCTCGGCTCAAGATGAATGCATGTTGGAGATTGACGATGGTGTCAAGAACAAAGTGTATATGAAGGATGATGGTCCAACATTGTTACGAAATCAGAATGGATACCCTACACTGCTTTGGCCTAAATCTTGTACAACGTATTGGTTGAGGACGAGAAGGCTGGACACATCACAATTTTATTTCAATTCAAGAGAAGACAAGCACTCAAATAGAACCAATGGCTCATCATCATACAGGAAAATTGAAGAGATTGTTTAAGCCATCAGAACTTCATATTTCATATTTCACATTCAATACTAAATATTAATTAAATACTAATTTTACACTAGTGAGATTTACAAAATAGAACGAACAAGTTGAGTAATGTTCAAGGTTTGTAAAATTTAAAACTTGGTAGCTGTAAAGATACTTACCACAGCACAGTACAGTGTTTTATCTTTGTACATCACCACAACACAATTCCTGTAAATTACAATATGAAGAAATACGTACCTTGATGTCGGGATTTTTACTTTCCAGTATTGTTTGAATGGTTTCAGTCATCATGTTGTGGAAATGAGGGTGGAAACGATACACTGAACCGTCGACAGCAACAACCACACTTTTATCATTCATCTGAAATAATTAAATACAAATATTTATTAAAAACTTGTTCTTAGTTCGTATTCTTAGTATATGAATAAAAGAGTTGAATTGGGATAAGAGAGAATTTGATAAGATCGCTCTGAGGTTAAGGTAAAGAGGACAAAGCATATTAACATAAAAAAAAATATATGTGACACAATGTCGGAGGATAATTGGATACGTCAACGTACCAACAATTAGTCCGACACGACAGTTCGGTTTTTAACCATGCACATGACACTAGGGTTCCAGTTGTATCATTCAGTGTTGCACATACACCAATTTGTACGTCCTAAAATTACAAAAATATCCAAGATAAACTTCAATTCTTTAGTACAGACATGGTTGTTTAACTCTTGTATGTTGTAACTGGGGAAATTGTATTTTATCCTGCTCAGCATTGTTGGCGATTCTTGAATGCAAATCCAATATGAAAAGTCACAATAAAAGATTTGCTTTATTGCGTACCGTATTTTCTAGGAATCATGATGAAGATGTTCCTAAGTAGCAAACTTTTTATTGCGAGTTATCCATTTTTTATCTAGAGTTATTTATTATGCGAATAAAGTGCTGTCCAGCCAATAGAAGGAGGGAATCATAGAATCCTTATTTCGTGGCATTCGTGTGTTACAACCGTTCAGCATGTGGCAAATCGAAACGAAGTTAATAGGACATAATGAATAAATGGAATAGTTTTTGGTTTTCGTGTTGCTGTTTTGCTTTTGGGGTACTACTACAATGAAAGCAGCAAAATTATAAAAATGTAGCAAAAATTATTTAGATCATGCGTCGTCGATGTGTCTAATTGAGCAAGTCTGCTTTCGAAACATTAGCTATATGAACAGCTGAATTACTGAATAGATTTCTCACCAACAATCAGTCCAACTCGACAGTAGGAATTATTGTATGCACATGACATGAGTGTTCCAGTTGCCAGCCATCAATCCCTGCCTGCCAGCACATCAATCCCAATATCCTTTATGGTCAATCATACCATTACCAATTTACCATAAACCATCATAGTAATGGATTTACATTAATATAAAAGTAAATGAGTGATGACACACGACAATGTGAAATACGTAAATTAAGCTTTTAAATTGATTCCAAATTCTATATTGTTGGATTCTGAATCTGAATTCTGGCATGTGGAACACATTACTTTAGATTCCAAAGTGCATTTGACTTTGACCTTGCTTGGAACAAATACGTTGTAGTGAATGAAAATGATATTTGTGATCAATGCACTGTCTCAAGGCATGGTTGTTCGATGTGAATTACTTTAAAAAGTTAATACGCATCCTCTGTTATTGTTATTTGACACATTTACTGGGCCCAAAACGCATTCAGCTCAATGGGACTCAAAGATATTTAAAGTTAGAAAATCAGGTTGTTGGTGTGGTTGGGTGCGGATCCTCTGCACTGCAAATGATACCTGCCATCGCTCCAAAGACCAAACGCCTGATTGCTTATATACGACAACCAACTCATCTTTACCCCAAACCTCAATGGTCACGCTCATGGTTTTCAAAATTCATTCTTACCATATTAACATTTTTGCATTGGATCTGCCGATGTATTCTTTTTCTCTCTGCTGAAATTGGAAGAAACATTTATGAATCTGGAAGTGTTACAAACAAAGCAAGGTGCATACCTGTTCAAACAATAACTTTTTTCTCACGGTTAAAAAAGCAATTGCAAATGCACATGCACATGCAAAAAGTCACGCAAGAAGGAGGCGACCTTGCATGACTTTTGTTGTTCATAATGACGGTCATGCAACACACCTGCATTTTGTGTTCACATATCTCAATAGTCATAGTTAATTGATCAGTCATTCAAGTCTTGCCCATTTGAATGGTCTCTTTCAGTCACCCTGCTAGCTCAAGCAAATTTGTCAATGCGAGTGAAAAAAAAAGAAGTACGACAAGCACTGAAACCTGGACATGAAATTGGCTACAAAATTATATCCGTAGCCCGTCCCTCATACTAAAGAACTTTTAATCGGACAAACGTGCAACTGAATACGAGTCGCATCAAGAAAGTGGAAGGTCAGAATGTGACAACAGAAAATGGGATAACGATCCATTTGGATGTAAGTAAATTGATGTTGATGAAATTGAGGATGTAAACAGCGGTCCCATACATGCACATATGCACATGTGTTCGTCGCATAGACCTTGATTCTCTGCACCGGGTTCAAAGTTCAAGATTTCTTTTCACCCATTCAAGTGGTTGGACTGAATAGGCTCGATCTGTTGGAAAAATGGAAAGCCAGTCGACCAGAAACATTTTATGGAATTGCATGCAATGAAGCACCAAATCTCTTCTTTCTATTGGGACCAAATACGGTAGTGTCATTGTAGTACGATATTGCAATCTGCAAAATTTCACCCTGCTACGATATTTACACTAAAATAGTGTTAAATCTATAACAGACGGCAGGTCATGGAAGCGTGTTTTTCACCGTTGAATTTCAAGTGAACTTCATTCTGAACGCCCTACGTGAACTCATGAAGAGAAATGCTGCAAGTATTCAGGTGACACTCGCAGCCCAAATGGAATTCATGTTGGAGATCGACGATGCTGTCAAGAACAAAGTGTACATGAAGAATGAGGGACCAACATGGTCACGAAATCAGAATGGATACCCTACAATTCTTTGGCCTAAATCTTGCACAACGTATTGGTTGAGAACCAGAAGGCTGGACACATCACAATTTAACTTCAAAAGCAGACATGTCAAGAGCGCAATTGACACAAACGTCACAATACACAGAAGAATTGAAGACATTGTATGAAGACAGTTTCCTCCAGTAATTATATATTGAAATGACTTTTAGTTGTCACACAATGGATTCTAAAATTGAATAAAGTTCGAAATTATTCACATACATTTGTATTGTTACAATGTTGCAAATAAGTTGATTTCGGGGCCGCTTTGAGAATCATATGAACATTTTCCTGTTCTTGAAGTTTTGCTAGTTCTTAAGTAAATCGCGTATCGTGTGTAAAGACGTCATCTCGCCAACCTCAACAAATTTGCACTTGAGAAACTTCTTTTGGTTCAAGATCAACATTGCTGACATACACATGACATAATGATAATAATTAAGGACTTTTTGTGCACTTGAGAACCAGTTTGAACCTGTAGAAATTGCGGTGGAGAATTTTTTGGCATACAGCGCAGAGAAAAACGAGCAAGGGCTCTTTGCTGTAATATGAATTTTGAAAAACCTTTAAACTGCCGAAAAACGAGTTGTTTGACGAGCCGTAATCAATGCCACAATCTCAGCGCTAAAGCTGTACCATAATGTGAAGATTTCAATGTACTTTCTCATTCCCCTCATTGCCAAATTGCCAACAACCACGACCACCTCACTCAACTACCATCATTTGGACATTGGACTGCACAATGCATTTATTAATTAGTAGGAGTGAATGATCAGATAATGTACAGATGTGCATTATGCAATGCAATTCGTTAACCTTACAGTGTGAATGTCAAAATGTTACAGTGTAAAAGGGAAAAAAATGTCTATAAAAGGAAGGAAACGAATACGTGCAGGTGTGCAAGTGCAAGTCGTCTTTTTGATCTGTAACCACCACACAATATGTTACCTCAGAAAATGTCCTGGTCAAAGTTAGCGTTCTGGATCTTGACAATTGGAATCGTGGCATGCAGTGCACAACTCACTCAAAAGGAGAAGGATGCAGTGGCCAAGGTCAGTGAATTAATAAATATTTACGCACAATGTGCAATGCATTAAGGACCTTTACTTTGATGTGATGGGCTAATTAACAATTACTTTGATGGGCTATGGGCTATCAATATATTCTGTTCCAGTTTCGTAAAATGGTGAAACCAATTCTATTGGAAGATTACATGAGTTCCGATCTATTCTTACTTCCTTGGATTCGTGCAAAGAAATTTAATTTGGGGGAAGCTAAAGCAATGTTGACCAAAGCAATACAATGGAGAACTGGCAACAAAATTGATAAGATTTTAACAGAAGATTTCCAAAAATTTAGACGTGAATTCCCAGTTTTCTTTGAAGGAAAAGATAAAGATGGAAGACCAAGTATGACCATTTCCACAATTTGACAACAGACTTCTGTTAAATATTACCTGAATGCTCTCATATATGCTAAAATTGCTTAATTTCCTCTGGTTTCATATTGCAGTCACAACATATCTTATGGGCCAGTATGACTTCCGTAAAGCATCCATTGCAGGTGAAACTGATCGTTTGAAAAGATACATTGATCGTATTTTTGAAGAACGTTACAAACGTATTCGTCAGATCAACAATCCAAATATTAATTCTACCATTGCAATTTTCGATCTGAATGGATTCAATAGAAAACAACATTTGTGTCTTCAGTGTAAGTAATGCAAACTTTAAAGCACTTCTCAATTGGGGATTTGATAATGTTTTACAAATTAACAGGTTTGGAGTATTACATTCATCTTACAAATACATATGAAAATTATTATCCTCAAATGACATACAAAACATACTTTGTCAACAGTAAGTCCAATTTAGCAGATCAATTTAAACTTGAGCAATGACACGATGAATTCTAAAATGTAATTCTGTCATTGCTGTACAGTGCCAACATTATTCGAACAAGTTTTGAATGCAGTACGACCATTATTCTCTGAACATACAAGGAATTCCATTTACTTCTTCGATAATGATAAGGAGAAGTATAGAAAAGAACTTTTCAAACAAATTCCACCAAGTGAATTATTTAGACAATTTGGTGGTACGAAAATTGTCAAAGGAGCCGGAGTGTAAAAGTGTCATCCTTGATTTGTAACGACGCAAATCTTTTTTATTTATTGAAGACTGATGTTAGAATGTAAATAAGTAAATACGCATTGTATTGTTGTTACTGTTGAATAAATATTTACATGCAATGATGAACTTGAACAACATGTACTGCGTTGAGACATTCAAAGGCATTCTGTTAGTATTCATCAGCTGAAAACCTGTTTCATATCAAACCACTAACTTGACGAATGAATGAAATGTGAAGAATTTTGAGGCATGAAATGATGCACTCAGTCAGTTCGCTTTCTCACTTGATCGTCTCACTTCCTAATTTACGATGTTGACCTGCGAGGAGACAGGTATTTGTACACAACACTACAAGGCACAAGGAGGAAACATAATTCTGAATAGATTCTGAGAATTTGAGGTAAGAATGCAGATGAAGAAAGTGTAGACAAGAGGTCGACAGAATGGTTGCTGCCGTTTCTTGTAGTGCTGCTGTTTAGACCTTCAATTTCAAGATTTCAACCATGTCTTCCTCCTCTGTTCAATTTGTCGTCACGCTGTTGTTATTTGGACTTGCCATTCCTACTTTCGGATACACGAAGCAGGAAGAAGATGCTTTGACGAAGGTAAAAATTCAAAATACTTGTAATACTTGTACTTCAGTTTTATCCGCATTCCACGAAAATAAAAAAGATTTAAATTATGTTGGCTACAGTTCCGTCCCATGGTCAAATCTCTTCTCCAAGAAGAATACATGAACACTGATCAGTACTTACTTCCATGGCTTCGAACTCACAAACTAAACTTGGGCGATGCAAAAGAAATGTTTGTGAATGCAATGGAATGGAGAATGGCGAACAATATCAGTACAATATTGAATGAAGACTTTACAATGCTTGAACGTGAATTTCCAATTTATCATGAAGGAAGAGATAAGGAAGGAAGGCCAAGTGAGTTTGACACCTGTCAACTGAGATACGACGATGCGAGCTTGAATCTTTGTGGAATTCTCTTTGACTTCTTTTATGTTTCCGTTTCTAGTCACAACATATTTATCAGGACGACTTGACTTTCGTAAAATAGCCATTGCTGGTGGTATGGATCGTCTACATCGT
>JAQIYH010000155.1:0-12580 GCA_034700885.1 Paratullbergia callipygos | reverse complement strand
TCGTTTTTTGACCGTTTGTCATCCAACCGTTGGTCGTAGAGACGAATGTTTATGTGCGTTGGATTCAGGGTGAAATTCAGGGTATATTTATTTTACATTCATTTTGCCAGAAAAATAAGAAACGGGAAAATTTCCCGGCGTAGGACATCCATGATTAATTAATTAATTATTCCAGCAATCATCACCAATTTTCTTGACTTGGCCAGTTTGCGATGGACAATTTAGTAATAAAAATTGATAATTCACGCCAATTGGATCACTAAAGAATTCAAAATTGCACTAAAACTAAATTATTGTACATATTTTATGAGTAAAAATGAAATTGGAGTCGTGTGAAATATTTTATTTTATGGAAGAACAAAGAACCTTGAGAATTAAATTGCTGGAAAACTGGAAATTTTGATAGAGTGGCACACATTTTGTCGGCTAATGAAGCTCTCGAAAGTGATAAACACAGGAACGAAACTTGTTTTGGTATATTTTATGACTTTCTTTTTATTATTGCGTCTTAATTTTGGAATGACACTGCTGACCGATTAAGCGATTCATTTGGTCACATACTATTTTATTTAATGACGTTGTTGGCTTTGCCTCCAATACTTAATTAAATATTAATACTGAGGTTTAATGCTTTTAGATTGTCTATAATCACTTAATAATTTAATAAAACGGAATTGTATCCTAATATTGTAATTAATTACAAAAAGAGCATTAAAGTTTTGTAGTAGACCATTGTTAACCTTCTAGGCTAACCCAACTCGGCTTGACTTCCATTCCTCGTACTTATCCCATGCTCATTTTCACGTAGAATGCAAAAAAAACAGAGACAATTAGCAGTTTATCATTTGAGTCTCTAAACTCGCAAGATGAAGTTGGCTGTCTGTCCCGAATTACGTACCTTGATACCGTATTTAGCTCGATTTAGAGTTCTGAGATTGCAAATAACATTGCTCCAGAGATGCAAATACAGAACAGGAGGGATGTTGCGAGGAGAATGAGGATGAGTGTGACTGTTGTAAACCAAAATGCAAACAAGTACAAAACTCCTGCACAGTAGTGATGAGCTGGCTCAGCATGCAGATGAACTCCTTGACCAGCTGTAGAGACCCAAGGAAGAACGACCGGATCCGGCGTGTGAGTCACCGTCGACACAATCTGGAACACCAGGAACGCCATGTAGCTGAAAAGGGCCACCTGAAGCAGCTTGAGGGCCGAGCTCGTAAAGGTGAGACAAGTCAGAGGCTTAATTGTCACTGGAAACGGGTCGCCCGAAGACTTGTTGTCGTCAATGTCTTCAATGTTGTCCATGTCGGCCAGCCCACAGTCTGCTCCTTGAAGTGATTCTGCTTCGGCTGCCGTAAGTGCTCTGGCCTTGGCTTTGGCTCTTCTGTCCCCGAGACGGTCCAGAAGGTCCAGCGCTCCAATTACGAGCCCCAATGCCCCCAACGCGATGAGCACGTGCGGAATGTGTGGCTGAGCTGGACAGTCATCCGAGTACAAACCTCCGATGACGATGGCGCTAATTGCGACGGCCTTAAGAATCAGTGTGAAGACGATGACGGCGAGGATGGAGCAGCACACAGTGGAGCAGGTCAGTGCAAAGATGCCAGGTGGTCCAGCTTTTGCATGTGCGGCAGCTTTACGAAGTCGTTTAGAACGGGCGACCACATCAAAACTGATGAAACTTGGCCCACGCGTGGCAGCTGTGCTTGGAACGTTGCCGGCTGGTGCCGAGCTGGACGAAATTTGTCTTTTCTAATTGCTAACCCAAGTTTTCTTTTTGTTCATGCTCGTTCTTTCTTGAAGATTAACAACACTCTGAAATTTTTATCACATTCAATTCTTACTTATTTATTTATTTTGTAATATGCATTTGTATCATTTAAATCCAGTAATTTGTGATGTAATAAAAGGTTTTTATTAACTCTGTGAAACTTTATTGCAGTTAATTGTCAAGTACAATCAGAAAACTTAGTGATACGGTGTTTTAAGAAAGTACGAACGTTAAACTTAATTCTCTACGCGATTCAGAAACTACGTCTTTACTCTACGAGATTCAGAAACTACGTCTTTACTCTACGAGATCCAGAAAGCTAACGTGTTCTCAGGTCGAGTTCCAAAGTACAACTGAATTCTTTCGTTCTCACATTCGCACAAAGAAACCTTAACGTTACGTTACAAAATCGAAAAAGGATTACAAAAACGACAAACACAAAGAACATTCTCGCGGCTGATAACGAATGAATGAACACGAATGAACGAAAACATTCCTCAGCCAATCACATTATACAAAAGCGACTCGCATTTATGCAAAAAATTCATGGTACTTACAACGTTACAGAGTCGTTTCAAAAATCCTAGCTTAACATTATACCAAAAAATACAAACTAATTCAGGTCGCGGAAATTCTGTCAAATATGGCGATCTTCCACTGCAATTGGCAACACTTCTTTTCAAGCTAGCATGAATTCCTTCTACGTGACTGTTACGAGCTCTGAGCCTTGTGACTTTTACCAGAACACATGCTGTGATTTTAAAAACCTTCTTCCTACCTAATATGCGGAAAATATGAAGTAGCCCTCTGTTCCATTTCTTTCCAATATTCTTCACTACGCTTCAAAAAGAATACATTGTTAGGAACTGTGAAACAGACTAGGAAAGAGCTACGCGTCAAATCAGACGTCACAACACCTTTTGAGTTGAACTAACAAATTCTCGAGTTGAAGGCTGGAAGCGAGAGTCGTATCCAGTAACAATCAATTGGACAGTAAAAGGACGATCAGCGTTCGTAATGTCTCAAGGGAGTCTTCTCATCACACCTGACAGATTCTATTCTGCTCTTTCCAAAATAAACATATTTTGTGGGAATATTGAATGTGAAAGATTTGGGAGTGAAATCCGCATGGAACCTTGGAACCGAACATGGAACTTGAACTGGACAATAGTGAATATTGTGACAATTTGATTGCAAATTCAGTCTACGGCTCTTTTGCGTTACTACACTGCTTTCTCAGTCACGGTAGAGAAGAATGAGATTGACTGTATTGTCGACCAGGAAGCCGAGCGTAGCCAACCACGTGCCCGTCTCGAAGGAAAAGTACTGGCCACAATTGACGACGAGTGGGCGCAGAGCGCGTATCTTTCTTTGTTGGTAGTCATCCCCCGTGGCTTGCCTGCGTATGTCGTCGATGAGTGCCGCCGAGTTTTCTGCCACGGTCCGAAATATGTAACAAAGGAGAAAAAGGATGAGCATGAGGGCGATTAAGAGTTGAATTGCGACGAGGTTCGTGTTGAGGTCAATGTGGTGGAAGAGGGTCAAGTACGAGAGGACAAAGATGACAATTCCACAACTTCCCAGATACGCTGCGGGGAGCCCAAGTGGAGCGCACG
This sequence comes from Paratullbergia callipygos, assembly GCA_034700885.1. Taxonomy (NCBI): domain Eukaryota; kingdom Metazoa; phylum Arthropoda; class Collembola; order Poduromorpha; family Tullbergiidae; genus Paratullbergia; species Paratullbergia callipygos. The sequence continues at coordinate 9,190 of JAQIYH010000155.1, read as the reverse complement.
CACGGTTGAAGCTGGACACGAGCAACTGTGCCGAGCAGTACGCCTCATGGATCCTCAGGTCCAATGTGCCACCTCTTGCCGCCTCGGTGCGAGCCAGTGCAGCGAGCGGGGAGGACGCGAGAATAACCATTATTCCCGCTCGGTAGACGGTCGGGAAAACCATGGTCATACAAGGCGCCGTGAAGATGAGCTTTGCGAGAAGAGTTGGGGGTTCGCAGATATGAGCATGGGCGGAGGTGTTGAAACCAAAGACGGATAGTGGTGTTGCTACTGTTTGCCGGGTGCATCCGCCTAATGCGTACACAACCAAAGCTTGCGGGAACCCCAACTGGAACAGAGCACCGCCGCATGAGGCCAAGAAAATCCAAGTCATCCAGAAAATGCCCCGAAAGCCCAACTCCAGGTGATCCTCAAAGTCCATTTCTTCTAATAAGACGGTTTTGACTCGCTGCACGTACAATTTGCGCCCGGCTGGATACCGGAGCTTCCGCCAACTTTGAATCCTGAGAGCCTGGACAAGCTCACCGAACTTTGAGACACGAACCGGTTGGATGAGCAGGGCGTTCGTAAGCTCGGTTAGTTCGTGGCGGTACAGGTAGAAAAATGCTTTGATGACAAGGAAAACGTAGAACCAACAGCGAATCAGGACGGCCACGAGCTTTGTCAACGAATCGTATCCAATTGCGGGATCCACGCCAAACTCGACTCGGTACTCAAAGCTCAATGCGGCGACGAACCCCAGCTCGAGGAGGGAGATGCCGTGGAATTTAGCCCAATCAGCCCAGCCTCGGAGAAGTACGACCTTGGCAGGGGTGCCAATTGTCTTACTTGGCTGCCAGTGGAATGGGAGGCCGTACACTGCCCCCGCCGCGACCAGGTTTTGGCGCAGAGCAGAAACTGTCCCAGAAGTCACCATGACGCGCGCTTGGTGTTACACTTGACTTTTCTGCTTGGACGGTGGCGGCTAGGTTAGGTTAGGGCACAACTAGTCTAACCCACACCCATTAAGCTGAGGTAAGAAGAAGAACTGTTATGCGTCACTTGTTTCGCCCGCCCATTAAATTTCTAGTGAGGCAATCAACTTTAAATTACATTATTGATGGTATACGATTCTAGAAGCTTTATGCAATCAACTTTAAATTACATTAAGAGCAAGACATGTGATTAAAATGTGGTACTCAACCAGGAGCCACACAGCACTCATGTAAAGTGGTTTTCTTTGGTTTACGTGTGCACATTTCGATTCGAATCGCTTCCATTCTTCCCCATCACCGGGTAGGGTTCCGATCGGTTCATCTCAAAATGCGGTTTGCTTCGGTTCGGTTCGGTTCGAGATTTTCTGAACCAAAAAAATATCGGTTCGGTTCGGTTCTGTTCGGTTTACTGCCTTGTGCCCCATTTTATTGAATTTTTACCTATTTTTTTTGCCCAAAATGCAAAATATTTCCGGAATTTAATCACTTTTTTGAGACACTCGGACAATTTCTGCTACCTCTCGGCGGACGTTCCAACTCCAACTGGTCTCTCAAGGGTGACTCCGGACCGAACTTTTAAAACATTTCCATATTATATTAAAATTTTACAAGTCACCCGGCGAAATTCGGCCGGCCCAATCAACAAATGAAATTTTAATAGACCTGTTTTTGTTTTTTTTTTGTATTTTTCTAGGGCAAATGAAAGAAAATTGGCCCACACGTGGCTCTGAAATTTTTATATATTTATTTTACATTCATTTTGCCAGAAAAATAAGAAACGGGAAAATTTCCCGGCGTAGGGCATCCATGATTAATTAATTAATTAATTAAAGGAGAACCAAGAAAATTCCAAACCTGAGAGCAAGGCTCCCAGGCCGCCCAGACACTAACAAGGGATACTAGGAGCTCATGACCAATGGATCACGACCAAACTTTTATGGTAGATAGACCATGTCATAGTACGGTCACTGTGAGCCGGAGATGTCGCACTGGCCAGTTGTCTTCGAGATATTAAAAAAATATTTTTTTCGAAATTCATTTTCCAGAATTCCTTGTGGGAATTAACATGGGAAAATCGAAGCCAACAAAGCCCTTACGAATTGTTTTTACCAAACAATTTAATTAAATTAATTTATTAATTTGTTTGGCGTTTTGTTTGTTTAATTTTTCCCATGTTAATTCCCATAAGGAAATATGGGACACGACACCATTTTGGAAATATCTCGAAGACAACTGGGCGGTGTGACCTCTCCGGTTCACAGTAACCATGTTATGACATGGTCTATCTACCACAAATGTTTGGGGGAAATCGGCTGGTCTTTAGCTAATAGTTCCCCTTGTAAGGACCAGACAGTTTCCCAGACTAATTAAATTAATTAGTCCCCTTGTCCGCAAAGGGCATAGTCCAAGGACAACGGTGAGTGGGTTCATTCACGCCAACCATCTGCAGTACCACAGTAAATGCGCCCTGCAGGGGGTGACGTGAATGGGCTCACCCACAGCTGCCCCTAGACAATGCCCGATGCACCCGAACCCAGTGGCACCCGGTTTGCTCGTTCCCGAGCTCCCAGTTCCGCCGATTTCCAAATAATCTTAAATAACCCTCCCGGGTGAGATGGATACCGGTCACAGCTCACCGGCTTCGCCCCCAAAGCTCCCTCTTCCCCCAACCGACCATTGTACTGTCCACGGCGCAGTGCTGCTCCCACTTCAACGCCCTTGATGGGATCCGGTACCCAGCCTAAGGCCTACCCAGGTATCCCCATTGAACCGTAAGAAACACTGCACAATGCACAAGTCTGTAGTTGGCTGAAAGTTGAGTAGCACTCAAAGAGCAGACATCCACACTCACTCACTTCCAAAACGAGACTACGTCGACATTCTAGCCTTATTCTGGACTTATATTTTAAAATGATCCCTTCAAAATCTGGCATTTGAAACAATACGAACACAGTGTTTTTATATCAATAATTACGGTATGCACTAGTGTGCACTACTTTGGCCTGGCTCAACTATCCTCTGTACGAGTGAGAGAAAGTCATGAGTACGAGTGAGAGAAAGCCATGATGAGTATGCGTAAAATGCGTACGTGATTTCACTCAGGTCGCTTACAATGCAGTGACACGGGAATGACTCACTCACTCACTCACTGACTTCTTCTCATTTCATTGCAGCAACAGACTCGAGAGAAATTGCACATTGTAAGTGTAAACTTAAAGTTGTAACACTAAATTTGTAATACTATTGCAGTTGGTGGTGCCAGCATTGCCTGGCATTTTGTAAAAATGGAATTTCGAATTTTGAATAAAAAACATTGTATTCCAAAATGACTCAAAAAGGGTTTGCATTGCAAGACACAAATTTAGTCCACAAGTGCACCAATAATGAGTTGCACCTGCCCAGCAGACAGTCGACCGTCGTCCCTCTTTGGTGCAATAACGAGTTGTCTTCCTTATTGCTCACCTGCACCGTTTGTGCTAACCAATTAAACCTATATACAAATGAACCCGGAACAAGGAAGTAGGAAATAAATGCTGCCAAAATTTGGGGCACCAGTGCAATGCGGAACAGAAGCGAGTCAAAGAGCCGCACCGGTCTTAGGTTAATCCAACACAATATGCCTAGTCTGAATCCAACGCCTTGCACAGCGGCCAACGTGTTCTGAAATGGCTGCCCAGCTTCCGTTCATTTTTAGATTAAATCTGTGTACTTTCTCCGCGCAGTTCCGCTTAACTTGTCTGCCCCACTCTTTACTCTTTGTCATTTATACCCCATTTATTTATATCACCGACTGTTTTAAGTGCATAATAACTTTAGTTAATAATAAGTTAATTAATAATAAGTTAATTGCCGTAAATGGTTGCAAGCCAAAATGAAGACACAAAATGATGTCTTAAAGTTTAAAACAGATGAACACTTACATTTGAATAAACCCAGTCAGGTGATTATTTTTTTACTTTGCTTGGTGATGTTGTTTATGTGGTGGTGGTCTTTTCAGTGAGTTTGAGTGAAAAGATAAACATGACGACCGTGACCGAGTTGGCCAAAATCTGAAATAAAAGCAGAATCATTCAACATTCATTCAATGTAATGTCCGAAGAATCTGTTACCAAGGAGAAGACGGTCCGGTTAACAGGGAATATGTCCCACGCAGTGAGGCTCCATTTCCTAGCCAATACATGATTGCCTAGCTCATAAATGAGCTCAATGTTGTCCGAGTCTCGTGCTGCCCGTAATGCCAGCGTACGAGTTTTGACTTTGAGTCTCATCAGAGCCCGCCTCAGCTCATGTTTCTTGTACTGAAAGCTGTCTTGGAGTGTTTGGCCGAGATGTGCGATGAGAAAAATGGCAAAGGCCCCTGATATGCTACGCAAAAAGCATACTCTAGTAAGTCTTCCATGTCACCACCGTTGGTGAGCTCACTGAAAGTGTCATAAATACAATTCAGTCCGTCCAAACTACGGAAAACAAGGGTGAGGAGGAGAGGAAATCCCGCGGCTTCTTGATACAACAAAATGGCGTCTTGGAGCTCATCAAATCTGGTCAAAACTAAAGTGAGGCGCTCCAGGAATGTTTCATCAGCATCCTCAATCGCCCCAGCCGTCAGCTCAATCAAACCTGTCAGCGCCATCTGGTAATGTGCTTGGAGGCGGAGAGCGGTAATGAGAATGATTCCATCCGTGTAATAAAATAAAACAGATGTCGCCACATGTGTGTAACCCCAGATGAAACCGCGGTGATTGTATTCGTTTCCAGTCAGATCCTCATCCCATAGTAACTCGAGTAAGCCAAGGGGAATGGCCACTAGTATGCAAAACAAGACTCCAGCCACAGTATGCCAAGGCAAAGGGACTTTATCCTTGGCAACAACATGAGCATCGAGACGTCGAAGGCTTGTAGACAGACGGACCAGAACGTGTGATTGTGTGAGACAGAATAATCTGACGGGGAATTCAGAAATTATCCAAGCAACTGTTGAACATCCTTGAATCAAAATATTTGAGAGCGGGCCTGTTTGAACCGCCTCGTACATGTCGTAGTATGAGCCAATAGAAAGGAGTGTCGTCGAGAAAACAAGGTTGGCGGCATAATACAAATAACCGAACAAAATGCCAATTGGCCTGTACCGCGACGGTTTCTTTGGTATAAAAGGCAAGATACAAAACTTTGGGCGAGGAATCTTAACGCGGCTGTGTACCCGCTCAGTACACGGTACATTATGGTTGGACCATGCATTTTCCTGCCACGTACGTACTCGTATTTTTCGGATCAACCCCAGTCCGAGTCGGTCCAGGATCACGATTATCGACTATTTAAAATGTTGTGTGAATCTACATACCATCGTAATTTATTAGATTGGCCGATTCGTATAAATAAAATATAAGCGGAACTGCGGGACGTATCAAAACTTTCCCACTTTCAGAATTTATCAATTAGAAAAAAAATGAGAACTGCGTCGGTTTAGCGTCGTCGAGGAACATGAATTATTTATCGTCTGTAATATTCTAAAATATTACATTGGTTTGCAAAACTAATTAACATGATTGACTGGCTATTGATTTTCCAAACTGAAACTGCGGAAAATGTCGACTTGCGACAATATTCTCTGAGGGGAATTCCAACCAACGAAATATTTCAATGGATGCCTCGTAGTAGCGTCTTGCTCGTGCTACTACCACCATAAAAAGAAAAAAATGTAAATTGGATATTGGAAACTCATATGGAATAAAACTTTTATTACACAAAAACGCGTCGCATGTCACACCCGTTGCGAATGATGAATCATTTTGTTGCAAGAATTTCTACATTTATATTTTTCAGGCGTAGATTCTCAGATTTTTATAGCCGACTCGAGTGGAAATTGACTGAGTAGGCCACTCGGTTAGCCCAAATTCCATTTTCGGCTTGGTTACCGGCTGTTGCTGACGATGATTTTGGCCTGATGAGACCAAAATAGACGTTGTGGCTATGTTGGCCCCTTCATGTTAGTGATGTTGTCGTACGTGAAGGGCCCGTCCCCACTTGGTCTTGAACTTTTTATCACAACCCGCAGTCCCGCAGCTGTGCTATGGCTTAGGTTAGCCGTTCACCCATCGTGTGTGTTACAATGTGATGCTGAAGGCCGCCGCGGCTTGCAAATCTTTTACTACAAAATTCACAGCTGTATGGCCGTTCGCCCGTGTGAGTTCGCATGTGCCTTTCGAAGCAGGTTTTCACATGAAAGCCTCGGTCGCAGATTAAGCAGTGATGTGTTTTCGGACCGTGCACGATGCTGTGTCTGCTGAGCTTTTCTTGGTCGAAATAAGACTTGTAACAGCAGTATTTATAAACTTTAAAAGTGAATAGCAAAGTTTTACTCGTCTCGCCGTGTTGGTCATACTTTAGGCTATTTTGAAACCTCTTCGTAGCAGTCTGCAGCTCAACAATGACAGTTTGTGTTAAAATTACATACAGACGTTATGTTATCGGATTGCGAATTGTCAGAGTCGTGCTTGTGAAGGTGGTGCCAAAATTGCCGCATTGCAGACTTTTTGCTCTGTGATGCCTTGGCCATGGCCTGCGACAATCCTGTAAATATTTCATCTTGACATTCCGTATTGTGTCATATATGCCATTCTGAGGGGATGGTTGCCCAATGGCAATAATAAATCGATCCATCCATCCATCCATAAGCTCGACTCAACTCGACCCTGTCAATATGCAATAAGTTTTTACCACCAGCAGAAGGAAAATAGGCAAATCGACTCCCTTGGCTGGCGGGAGTTGGTAGCCACTGACAACTCAAGTCAATCAAACGTGGAATATTTTTATATATACGAATAATATTTATTAAAATTTCAAAACCAAAAAAATGCATTGAAAATAATATAAGTCAAGTAATATAAAATGTTTTTGCCTTCCCATGAAGACTTACGCATTCGTTGATGAGCTCCAGTGAGTCGTAAATTAATTTGTTCATTAAACTCATTAGTTAAACATTAAAGTTGAAACATCAAGACATTACTTAATTACTTGCTACTTTTAGTACTAGAATATTCCATTAAACATGTAGTAGATTTTGATACTCTGATACTCTTACCTGATTTAGAATGAAATGAGTAGAGCGAGCACAGTCTCTGCAATCATTCCACACAATCTGATTTTGATGGGTTGGTCCATAAAGTAAACGCTACCCATCCAAAGGCGGAGTGACCTACAAGATTTCATGCATTCCAACTGATACAATGTGCCACGGTTGGTCGTGGGACGACCTGCAATGAATCGTGTACACTTTTTTCCTAGCCCTGCTGACGTTTCATGTACGTCTGCCATGAGTCCAATGAGGGCTGTGTGTTCAGTAAGAATGCTAAACCCGAGTAGAGGCTGAAAAATGTGGAGATACCAAGAGAGACGGTTGAGTGTGCGTACCATGGCGTAGAGACAAGTCATCATGCATGTTTCACAACCAGTTTTGAATGATGGGAATGCGTACGCACCGAAGGCTTCGTTAAATAGAGTAGCTAGCAGAGACTGTGACCGATGGATTCGTAGAATACAGTTGAGAATGAATTCAGTACTCTCTTCTTCCAATTCTTCCTCAACCGTCAACTCGTGTCGTCCGCCAACGTCCCCCGCTGCTGCTGCCGCAACCACCGTCGTCGTCTTTGATCTTGGTCCTTGTTTAAGCACCTTGGGGTCACTTGAGATCCATTCGTCACTGTGTACATGAATAGAAGGCAATCAATCAATCACGACAATATGTATCTAAAATCATTTGGTCAGTATTTGGATTAGCTTACCACGCCTTTCGAAGCCAGAAATTGCTGGAAATCAGATAGAGGAACGCAATGAGTGTTGCGTAGATTTACACGATGACTGTGCCAGCAACATTGAATATTTCGAGCCCAAGAAATGGTAGAAATATACTCCATTTGACCCATGGTGAGAGTGTGTCTGATTTCCATTCTGGTGGTACGATTGAATACCAGTAACATTGGTTATTTGGTAGTATCAGAAAGGCAGCAAGGAGACTTGCACCATAGCAACACGTCATTTTGTCAAAGACAACCAGCGCCGCTTCGGTATAGCTTCCACCGTCGAGGTATTTCCGTCCTACCATTTCTGGACCAAACTTTGCATTGAATTGAGTTATCTGATTGAGAAAGTAGACTGTTTCATTTGCGTTGAGGAGTGCACTGAGTTGGAATGCAATGTGCCAACCAATCACTGTTACCCAGAAAATGTGATATACAACCACAGCAGATTGCGCGTCATAAAAGGCAGCTTTGATGTTTGGATGATACACATTCCCAGGTAAGAGACGGTAGACCAAAAACGACTCTAGCGCACAAGAGTACAGAAAATGTACAACTGTGGCGACATACTTGACTCGAGAAGGCGTGACGACCAGTTTTCGCTCCTTTGAATCCCAATCAAATGGATGAAAACAGAATTTGGATGCTAGCCAAATGTACTTTTCAATCACACGCTGTTCAGTTTTGGTCATCATCGCGAGACAAATCAGGAAATTGAATTTTTTTTTTGGAAAATTTGAAAGACTCAACGGAAAGACGTGTGGTTTTAGGTTAGGTTAGGTAAAAAACCACTTTGCTATGATTGTCTTGAAGTCTCTTGTATTCGAAGTCTCTCTGATTGTATTCGAAGTCTCTTCGATACACACCACGTCTCGCAAAGGTACGAAGAGCCTTCTGGGAGGCGTGTAGCCGTGCTGTATCCTTATGGGATAACGAGAGGCAAGAGCTAGAGGAATCAGAGTGGCCTTAAGTCTATCGTATTAGTAATTGTGGTGTTGTGACGCAGTGGTTAGCGTGCATGACTCGAGTCCATGTGAAGTGGATTCAATCCCTCCTCACTCCACTTAATTTTTGCAGCGATAGAGCGCCTGTTCCTCCTTATCTTGCCTTCTTTCCGTTACACTCGCCTCTTGTATGTAGTAGCATATTTTGCAGTTTTACCTAACCTTGCAACTGAAATCGAAATCCTAATTTATCGATTCGCAGATTAATTTTGCATGATCCACATTGCCATTACCCAGAATAACACACAAGTTAGGTTAGGTAATGGCCGATACCATTTGTCGTTCACATTTAATTGGAGAATATGAAGTAAGCTTAATTTGACACTCGACTTTATGGTTTTCCAATGTTACGAATTACTGAAGCCACACGTTGTCACATGTATGATAAAAAAGGAACGTGCCCTTCTTGCCTTGATGA
>JAQIYH010000154.1:0-12597 GCA_034700885.1 Paratullbergia callipygos | reverse complement strand
TTTCAACTTGAGAGGCCACAGCACTGAATGTATCCTCTACTCTTTCATCAAATTGGGTACCAGGTTGCACGTACACATTTCCAATTAAGTACTTCTTTCTTGTTTTGACTTACTTTGCTTAGAATGAAGTTCCGATTCACAATAACTGAGTCTGGCTTCGAGAAGTCTGCTTTCCTTGTCGACGTAATTAACTCTCCTTTGCCTCTTGCACCTTGTTTTGTGGCTTGAACTTGCATATTATGCCACTTTCCAAAGTCTCCTTTAAGCTCTACACTGTCTAGACACCATGACCCTTGTGGGCACAAAGTCGCAGATTTAACTATTACTTCATGATCATTTTTGCTTAATTTATATACATTTGCAATCCCTTCCAAATTCCATGCCGTTGCCGTTATAGATGATCGTACTGGTGATGGTTGTTGAGGCAGAAGATGTCAGGTATGCTATCGCACGACGCTACGATCAATGAGCAGGCGTTTAATTATCATTCCATTCCTTTAAATGTGCCGCGAGTTCGGCCGGAATGACCCCTGGATGTCCTTGTCTGATTCCTTAGCTCCTTTTAGGTATTCTCTCAGCATTGCTTGCTCCCTTCTTTGCTGTTGTGTTAGATCATCGGAGAAGTAAATACTCGTTCCATTCAACTTACTTCGGAGTGACATGACGAATCTTTTATCTAGAAGCGAAACCATCTTGACCAAAACACTACGACAAAACCCTTCAATGATTTGTTTGACCTTTCGCATGAGCTCCATAGTTGTTTCTTCCTGCTGCTCGACAATCCCATGCACAACAAAATTCCTTTCTCTGGCTATTTTCCACAATGTTGTCACTTCCTTTTCTACTTTGCTAACTCTGAGAACTACATCTCCGACCTCCCGTCTAACGTCTGACTTAAAGTCTTGCCTCAGTTGCTCCAGCGCCCTGGTAAAGAAGTCTTGTGTAACCGCCATTCTCTTTATCGGTTCCAAGATACGCTGCTGGTTGAACACCTTGAACATCGGCTTTACTTTTTGGTGCTGGTTGAACACATTTGCATCGGCTTTGTTTAACTGCTGCTTGAAGACATTTACATCGACTTGATTACGTTGTTGTTCGAACAAATCTACATCGGTGTAATTGCTCTACTGTATGACTTCTGAAAATATGGGTAGGAGCTCAGACGTCTGACCTCATGGCTACCGGCAGCGTTGTTGCTTGCTTGGCCTGTCTCAACTCACCATGGTCAAATGATTCCGAAATTTCAATCCACATGTGGCGGGCTCTTAAACTCAGTTCGCTAAGTTCGTATTATATTATTATACATTATATTTATAGACGGTATATATACATATAAGGCGGGGGGAAATAGACGTGAGTACGGTTGTTGAGTACGGTTGCTAAGCATATTTGTCAGTGCTGTTCTTGAAATAGATTCGCAACCGCAGAAATGTAGATAAGAAGAAAAGCCTGTGAGAGCTGAACGGCTTCCGCCGACCTATGATTTGAGTCGAGCGAGCCGATTTATCTAATTTCACTCTACAGTTATCTTCACAAGTTCCGTTGTATCATTCATAGTTGCAGTGCAGGAATTTGGAATGTTAATTGAATTAGCTGCTGGGTCGTCTTTCAGGCGTCCGGCAGTTCACTGACTTTCCTGTCCTCCTTGAAGGTTAAGGTCTTATGCAAACAAGCACAGGACAGGAATGTAGTCGGTTACAGCGTCTGCGATGGGCTCAATAGTTGCCTTCGCGGTTGACTCGGTATGACTTGCCGTGCATATTTTTTAGGTTCATTCATTTGATATTCACGGGAGTCACTCCCATCAATACATACATCCAAAGTTTTGCCCAACGTTTACATTAGCGTGTTTTCTAATTTAACCGATAGCACGCAAGCAAATGCTTTGACCGGTCGATATTTTTGGTTTGGGCAAAACAAAAAAACAGCTCTCCCATCAAATTCCCGGATCCAATGGGCTACATCGCGTTTGCCGTACCTGTCGGTGACCAAGTTATACCCGAACTGCATCCACTCGACGCCTGGCACTTCGTCCGCATAAGCGCTTGGTGCACATTTTTGCAGATCTGTAAATTGAATTTTGTAAATTGCTGGTATGACTAATGCAAATCTGCTCGTACTTCCATATCTTAGCTCGGACGGCGCGCCCATCGAAGCTATCTTATCTGGCAGGATGCAGTTGAAGCGATACTCCATTTCCGCGTTTGTATCAGCAAGAAGTGCTTGGAGCATTGCATCCTTGCTAGGTGGATCTAAAGCCAAGTATTACTGTATACCAAAGTTCACGGTACTCGACAAAACAAAACGAACGGTACTCTTAGACCCTACCTGAGAAATTCGGCACGCAGAGCTTTTCGCATTTCCAAATTCCCTGCACGGATTGATGTGTCGTAATGACCATCAAAACCGCAGCAAATTTGAACGGATGCATGTGTAGTTGTTGTAGTATTGCCGGCACTGGTTTACTGAACCTTCTACCAGGAAAGGCAATTTCCATTTGATTGGCTAGAAGAGCTCTGAGCGTTGAGGACGGTTGCAGCGGCATTGGGTTCGCTGTAGAAGCGCAATGAACTATAAGCGTTACAATTTGGAGTAGTGTTTCTCATGACTCTTATTTTTCGGGAGTCGGAGTCGGGGGACTCGCGGGTCAGAGAGAGTCGACTCGTTAATGTAGGGAGTCGGAGTCAGCGGCCATCACTCCTTTTAAGCAAGAGTTAGAGTAGGAGTCGAAAGAGTTGAGTCATCAAAAAAATGAGTAGACTCCAGAGTCATGTCCGACTGAATGGAGCAAAGCGGGTTTTTTTTCGGGCTGTTGAAGAAAGAACTGGGAGATTTGTAGGCCTATAGCAGATGTTGGTTTTAATGCTACTAAAAACCCAACTGGGAGCACCAATGCACTCTCATTTCTGTATGAGAGCGGCTGCTTTTATCAAATATGAGTACGTTTTATACCAAGGATTGACTCTACGAAAAAAAGAGCCTAAGTTAGAGTCGAAGATGGCGACTCGAAAAAGGAAGGAGTCGGAGTTGCAGTTTTTGGAGTCGGAGTCATCGAGTTGACTCTCGAGTCGAGTCACGGGAAACACTAATTTGGACAGTAAGTCTATTACACAACTAGTCGTGTGGTTATACCAGCAGGCATGTCTGTTTCTGTGTACCCACCGCGTTGGCGAAAGGAAGGATAGGGCCGTGCATGTGATATAATCGGTACTCAGCATGGCATAAATTATTTTTGGTTAGGTTGTGTAGCCGACACTTTCTGTGCCTATCTTCGTTTCTGGATCTGGAACGCAGGATTTACCATTTTTTGCCAGTGCCTCCTGACTGCTTTAGCTACTGTAAAAAATCGTTGCAGTTTAGGTTTTTTTTGCGTACGACGACCACAGGTCGTCGTCCCTCAAACAAATAAATTTTTTTAGCTAAATGAACACAATTTGCATCACATAAGTGCGCGTTGCAGTGTGGGTAAATGTTGGGTTTGAATTGTTCTCTGAGTGGAGATATAGTACCAGAAACTAATTCGTTGAGATGGAGCAAAGTGTTCCAGGTCAGACCGTTGCAAGTCTTGCAGGAGTAAAAAGGTCACATTGGCTTTGCTTGATAAGATTAGACGTCAAAGTCGGGCCAACCTTGCTAGAGGTTTGAAATACGGCCCAAGTGGTTGCAAATACTAGCTCATGCTTGTGTGTGGACACTTTCCACCGAGCCTGTCCGGTTCCGTGATTGCGTGCCATGCTTCCCCTGAAACAGACCGTGGTTCGATTTCCTGTATAATAATAGCAAAATTCAAATGAGTCGCTAATTCTGTATTGGGTATAACGATTCGTCAAAATTATTTGAATGTCCTACACAATCAAAAATTAGTCGGATATGGAAGAAAAAGCTAGGCTCAGTAAGACTATTGAAATCTTGCCATGTAGCGACGGTTATGGGACAGCTTGTATCCTCGCGAGGCCTTTCTGATCTTAGGTAATTTCTAACTTAGGCATGGATCGCTCGTTAGCATGCAGCTAGTCGGGAGGGGCTGGACTAGGCCTGGCGCGGGAATTACTGCGGGCTGTTAGAGGGCAGTAAGTGATCACTATAGTCACGCAAATACCTTGACAGCAGCAAAGCTGTAAGTATGGAGTTTCTGCAAGGGGCCCAACTCGAGGGCTGGGTGGATGACGCAGGCAGACTTTGATTCTCCTGATCTCTCTCCATCCTGATACGTACATACACATACATGTCGTCACTATTATTATTAGTGCCGTGCGATCAATACTAGAACCGTAATCACTACCGCCAGGTCGGGTGCGACTTTTTGGTTTTTCTCAACATAAGTTCAGATACATCCTTGTGTTTGGCAAACAAATCTGTACGATGCCACTTGATCCCGGTTGCTTTTTCGAACGATGCATATTTATACAGTTTATTCTCACGTTTCCCGTCTCACGAGAATGGAATAATGACAACTTGAACGCTTACGCATTGTGACATAAATACTCTAAGGCTTAGTTTTTTTTAGGTTAGGTTCTTCGCATTTGTACATTTGTTAAAAGGCGCATTTGTGCCGAACTTATCGAAGGCAGATTTATACGGTGATCGTAAGTGGTGAGCGGGGGTAGCACCTTCCCGAAGACACAAATGTTTATTTGGGGACACTTTTAGGTTACGCCAAGTTAGTGAGTTTGGAACCAATAGGAGAGTTCTCGCCCTAAGGAAGTCTGAACTTTTCCTAGATTTATGCTTAAAGCCAAATACATGATGCGCACATCGCTCCCTCCTCAGAGTCCCTCCTCAGAAAGTGTTAGTTTAGGTTGTGTAATGTTAAAGCGGTTAGAGAACAAACGTGTGCTCTCCGCTTCTATACTTATATCGACAAATTCGCGTACCCCAAATGTGCTTCTAAACTTGTCAACGTCTGGGTGTATTTCGCTGTCTTGTTTTTGATATTGCACAATTGGTGTCATCAAACATTGGTGACATTGGTGTCCTACAATACAGGAATTGTAGGATTGTACATTGTACAATTGTACAATTGTACAATTGTAGGAAGCAGAGCATGCCGCTTTCACTATTGGCACTACCTGCGGTTGAGCACAACACATATACTGGTAGCAATTTGTTGATCAACATAGGGTCTGCGTTGTCTAATTTGAATTCTACCCGCGCTAGATGAAAGTTCTGCAAGCAGAAAATGCGGCTTCGAGTATTCAAACTTTTAGTTTAGGTTAGGATAGGGTAAGAGTTCAATGTCTACATCACGGCGCAACATTCGCTGACCAAAATCGGCACGATCAAGCGATGGCGCACTCAAATACGAAGATTCAAAGCTCATGGTTTTGATGCCTTGACTGAATTGAACCAGCACACATAATTCAATGAATGTGCAATAAGCTCTATATTCCAATATGAAACCCTACAATTCGCAAGTACTGCTAAGGTATTGTGTCGCGAGCGAACTACCAATGCTTCGAAGGGAGAAGGTGTACAGCAAGCGTGCCTGATTTTAAATATGTATAAGTGCCGAGGAAGACACCACACAGTATGGAGCACTGCATTTTTAATTAAATACGGTGGACCATGTGTCCATACGGAGGCGGTGGTATGACTGACGGTCCACAAAATGAACCACCGGTGAAATTTCTATCGACCGATGGAGCAAGTCAAAAACTGACGAAAGCAATCAAAAGCCAAAAATCCACAATGGGGCTTGCTGTAAGTGAATAGGCAATTACAGGTCGCGCTTGACCGGGTAGCCTTATTACTCCATTCGATTCCTTCCACTGAGTGCATTAACTGGAGGACGAACGAGTTTGTATTATTCACGTCTTCACCAATCAGCCCCACTTCATTTGAATAGTCGACAGTCTTTGATCCATTGAGTGTTTCAGTCACAAAATGCGGAGGCTTTTTAGTTTAGGGTAGGTAAAGTTAGGTTGGGAATGCGCATAGTGGATGCCTTGTTCCATGATCGGCTCGCGCCTACATTACTTTGCATTGAAGTATGAATTTATACATTCGTTAGCAATACCAAAGCAAAATAGCCATGATATTGACTATTAATGGGATTCTAAGCACGAGACGTAACAGTTTTAAGCCGTGTTTCGTGTGAGTGCGCAATACATTTTGGACAGATTTTTTCTTAACATTTATTACGGTGACATTTATTAGCAAATGTCTGTCCTGGTGTCTCGGTTTATTTTTTAGGGGGTGCTGAAGCACTTGCAGCAAATCTGACTTCAATGGGCTGGTCTGCGAGCGCCATGTGTTCCATCAGGAAGCCCGCAGCAGTCACGGGTGCGCTTGCCAAACGTTTAGCTCAGACATGGAAGTGTTCAAATGGCAGAAAAATAGTTTAAATTTTCAGTTCTGCACGAGGCGTATGAAGCATAAGCAGAGGGTGTGTAATCGAATAGTGGACGTGGAGTAGACGCGGGTTGACAGATCTATGCAATATGGCACAGCAAGAGGCGATGAAGCAAAACTAGATGATATGTGGTACAATATATTACTGTAGTCGCATTTATCGTATTTAAATATGCAGGAATGATACAGCTATGCGAATTGCATTCTAAACTAAATGCAAACAGGAAGCGATGTAGCATGATCAGATGGAACGTGGTCTAATATTGCCTTTGTCTATCTAACGGCTTTTTTTGAGTTTGTGGAAATTACTGACAATTGTGAAATGCTATGCACGTTCACATGAAAATACGAAGCATTTCCAGAGTACAACTAGCCCGATAATGCCATACATGAATCCATTATGACGGACTTCCTCAGCATACTGCACATATCACCAGTTGATGATGAAGCGTAGAAGATGTGTTCGTGAGTGACCGCGATTGCAAATACAACAGCACAAACACGACAAACTTGTAGCACCATGCACTAGTCCGATCGAGACCAGTACAGTGTGAAGCGCACTGGCAATGTTGCAATGTTGCAAAAAGGCATGCAGCAAGCCAAAGTAAACATACATATGGGAACGAGAAGTATGCCGGACACGACAGGACGGGCCATCATCATCACGTCTAATTCGTGCTGGCTTGCTGGCAACTATTCCATCGTTTAGTTTGCACCAAGCGAAGGTGCGGGTATGAACAAATATTTTTGTATTGGATTGATATGAAAATACACAGTGCCACCAATCAATGCCATGTTAAGTGCTCAATGTACGATGATATGTAGTTGCTAGGTATGATGTGTATGGTATGCGCAGAGGGCGTTGGACGTGGAAACGAGCCTAAGCAATACTACCATTCAAATGTGTTTTGTTTCACTTCTAAGAAATGCCAACATGAACTCTGTATTGACGAGCCTAAGAAGTGCTGCCATTCAAATGTTTTGTTTCACTTTGTAAAAAAATACCGAACATATACTCAATATTTACTGAGGCCGTCAAAACAGTCCAATTTGAATTCATTGCCATAGGGAGTCATTGATCGTAAGCAGTTGAAACGGCACATGTTCCCTTGGGTAGCGGCAAGATGAAAATACGTTTAAAATCTCCACTATACACAGTATTGCTTTTGGAAATTACACTAAAAATCGGGTTCCAACCTAACCTAACAATTATGAGAATAATTTAATAATATAGTATGTACAATGCTTTAGTTCGGTTTTTGTCACACAGAATGATAGACATATCGTCCAACCTCAGGTATAGAGGCTTTCTGAATAAAAAATCTGATGTTACAGATCGGCTGAAGGTCAAGATATCGCTCTACAGAGCACACCAAACAAAAGTATTATAATGCTAAATTCCGAGATCGTTGACGTCGCGATTTTTGCTCGAATTTCGAATCCGCGGATAGCATGATACGTTGTGTGGCATAGCAGTGTGATACCCGAACTGTATTCGGCACGATGTGCTCTCGCCACAATTACTTGTAATGATTTATTTGAAAGCGTACCCCCGTGGTGTAACCGAATCGTGCATATATGTGACTAGCTCAACTCTATCCACCGTCTTCTATTCCGTGCGCTTGGGACTGCAGCATGTAAATCCAATCCACAGTGTGTATGGCCGCTTGCCAAACATTTGAGGCCGTAACAAGGGAGCGCACGTAGGGTTGGCGCAGTGTGGTTGCACAGCTGCGCCAGAAATGAACGTGATTTTTCTTTTGTTCGTCATTGTCAAAGTGGACGGGGTTTGGCGATGCGGTGGTAAGTTCAAAACCCACTTTCGAAACCTACCAATGAATCCCGTTTACTAATTGCAGATTGCAACTGGACACTATCGACAGGCTCCACGCTTTCATACCCACCGGGAGGTCAGTATGACAACAGCACGTACTGCACTTGGACTGTCATTGCACCAAAATATCAACGAGTGAAGATTGTCTTCAAAAGATTGAAGTTGGATACATACTGTCGGGACGAGCTTGAAGTTGGTATAGGTTAAACAAGGGGTTGGACTAAATCAAAGGGAGTAAGGAACGATCTCGGACAGATTTGTTTTCTCTAAGAACCTCACAAAAACATTTGTCAGTCAAGGTTTCTGTCTAACCTAGCTTAACATAGATTTGCCTAACCTAGCCTAAGCTCATCTGGCTTAACTGTGCCCGATTGTTTTCCCCAAAAAGGTCAAACGAATTTTTCAGGTAAAAATTCGGCCTAAACTAACCTAACCTACCCTAGCCTTCACCTGCGCCCAATTTACTTGAAGACCTATTTTTGACATAACGATCAAAAGCACGCAAAAGTAGGTTAGGTTACTGTAGGTTTCGTTAGGTAGAATTCCTTCCTGAAAAGTGTTTGTATGGTGCTGAAAAAAGCCTTGTCCGCAACTTTCTCCAAGGGCCAAAAAACGTTTTTTTACCTCTTGTGGTTTAGTCCAAACGACGCGGCAGAAGGGAACCTAAGAACTTTCCTTCACATGGCTCTTACTATATAATCCGTTAATTGATCTATTTAATGCGTTTTTAGATCGCTACGAAAGGCGGTGTCATTGGAAAGCCTTGTAAACTGCCAGAGTCGCCCGTGGTTACTCCGGATAATGTCGTAAAACTGACTCTTCGGGCCAACGCCGCGACCCACACTGGACTAGATGATATGGGTGAGCAGAGGAGGGGCTTCAAGTTGCAATTTGTGGGAACGGTAGAGCCCGGTAAGGCAGGGGAATGACAACATAAATAAGGTCCTAAATTGCAATTTTCTTAGCTCATGTGTCTACTTGCGGCCGCTGGCAACTAACTACTGGTGACTCGTTCAGTATTCCCAAAAAAGGGTAGGCGAGTGCCTCAAATGAGAAAAGGCAATTAAGGATTTTTTAAGGTTCCACTTCTAATATTCCTTTTTATGAGATGGAGTCCTACCAGAATTGACTGCAGCTGGTCTGTGAAAGCCCCACCCGGGATGGTGGTGGAAGCAAGAATACGCAACTTTGACATCGGCTGGAAGAATGGCGTATCGAATTCTTGTCGGGATGACTATTTAAAAGTACGGACCACTTTTTGAATTGACATTTGTTTGAAGTTTAACCACAACTTTTTAGATTTGGAATCTTGGCGGTGGAATTGGTACATTTTGCGGCCTCTATATTGATACACAGGACAGTCCCGTTAATCGTCTTATTTCTTCGGGGCAAATCATGAATCTCCAATTACATGCGGGAGGATATATGGGAGCACTGCACGGAGCCTTCACTGCGATTGATCCTGGTAGGTGAAGACTTATTGATGACAACCAATGGTTGATTTGGTTGCAGTGCGCAAGGGTTGTGTTTTTTTCAATGAGCGTGTTTTCTTTCAGCATCCGTATACGTGCAACACTTTGTTAGCTTAACGAAGCTTCCGGTCTTCAACTCAGCCATTCGTTTCGACCGAGATTATGTGTGGATTTCATACCAGTCGCAAACGGTTAAAATTTTTCCGGGCATGACCGCACAATTTATTCACGTCGCCGGAACTGGCGAAGTCAACATTTCAATAACATACGAGAGTGAAGTCTTCATTATGAGCTCACCAACTCAAAATTGGGTCATTTTGAATGATGGTATTTACAGGCAGGATGGTTCCGGTGACTTAGCTTCAACGGCCTCTGATATGCCTGACTACACCTGGCCGTGATATATTATCTGGGTTGAATAAATATGTGTTTATTAACTTCTCAATGAAAATGTTGAGTCTAAAATTACCGTTGAGTAATGTAAAAGTCACGACTGTCCATCTTGATGAAGTGTGACATTAATGAGCAGAAAACCTTGTATTTATTGCAGTTCATATTCACTAATGAATTCTGTTTTAAACTTCAGCAAGCTTGAGCAGCCAGCGCCAGCGCTGGGAGTGAGAATTACTTTGGCATGAATTAAACTTTGCAATGTGTAAAAATGTAAACACAAAATTGCAATAGTGTTTCGGATTTTCCAAACCTATGACACTTCTTGAATGAAAGGAGAACCGTCGTCAAAGTATAACATGTCCAAAGTCTTAAGTGCATGCAATACAAACGTATTGCAGGCTTCCAGGCTACTGCGCTGATTCCATCATGCATGTTAAGTCGTATATGCAAGTCCCGGTGCGATGTCCCGGTGCAATCTCCATAGTAATATATATGGGGAGTGATCTACATCAAAATCTTACAAATGCTACCTTCCTATACTGAAGAAGAATCTCGATAGTATTGGTGACAATCCATCATCCGTTCATTTTCAGGATCACCAGCGTAGCCAGCGAGGGCGGGTTTTTATATTTTGAGCCTTGAGCTCTGTATGCACTTCCAAGTCCAATTAGCTTATTAGCACATCTTTAGTGTGCTTATGTATTCGCAAATGTCTGTGCGTCTGTATGTGACGGTATATTTTTTCGGGGTACTGAAGGGGTTGCAGCATGGCCCGATAAAAATATGGCCACCACGGAGCACATTGCTCAGCTAATTTTTGTTCGCGACAGCATGTTACAGCAGTTATGGAACACACAAGTTCAGACATGTAGACGTTCATTTTGTCATCAAAAATCGTTCCGCAGAACCTGTCAGCGAGGAACGATAGAAGCAGTTCAGATGAAAGCAAGCCCACTTCTGGGTATTGATTAACATGAAATCCGACTTTATTGCTTACAAGTATATAAAACATTGTATCGCAGAAATGGCGAGCACTACTCGAAGAAGCAGTATCAGATGATATGCCATACAATTTCATGGCATATAGCATTGCATGGAATAATGGTTGTGCATTTTGCCATCAAAAATCGTTCCTCAGAAATGGCGAGCACTACTCGAAGAAACAGTATCAGATGATACGCCTTGTAATTTCACGGCATATAACATTGCCTGGAATGTAAATGTGAATTTTGTCATCAAAAATCGTTCGAGAATGATAAATGAAAATGTAATTGCTTCATCGCCAACCGCTAGTATAGTATTTTGCTGCTACCGCTCCTTATCATACAAGTTATGAACGGATTATACTTAGCATTAGGTGCTATAAATTAACCATTGCCCTATATACATTCCGCTGCGAGGTTTCACAAATTTCAAATTATTTCCAATTAGCTGAGTCAGCGGCGTTATATATTTCGGTACTACCACCCTTGCTTCATCGCCAAACCCCAGCATACTATTTTCCTGCAAGCTTTCCCTATCGTTCAGGGTATGAACAGAAAATCATTAATATACGATGCAGGTATTATACGTGCTTGCGTCAGCACTTCGGTACGAGGTTTCACAACGACATTCCACCTGAACCCAGGTGCCAATGTGTGCCAGGGCTGATATGTTTCTCTCTCGCTCAATGCAAAAAAAGAAGTCGGATAAACTTCTTACTAACGTGCATTGTTTGGGGTTATTCTGCCAATCAGACTGAATGAATTCCACTGGAGATTTTCTTTCTGGTATATGGTTTTCAAAATAGCCCTTGCAATCATATGTGAAATTTGCCTTCCTCTGCTATTTGTTTACAATTCATACTTTATGACTGAGCGTGTCTAAGCGGTGTGGATTCTGAATAAATCCTTAGAACTGATTCTTTATTCTAGATGTGCTCTCGTCACCATTACTTGTAATGATTTATTTGAAGATTATTTCATTGCACTTTTTTCCTGTTCCTGCTTCTTCCGACTTTGCTTCATGCCTTAGTGTTTCTTTTTCGTTTTGCAAAGTTCTTCCGCACTACATCAAGAACATCAACAACATGAACAAACAGCAACGTCGAATCTTCATTTTGTAGGTTTCACAATGAAGTTGCCTATCGTGATCTCAGCATGGAGTAAATCAGTCGTCTATTCACTGTTGTCGTGTGGCGATTCGAATGATTATTATTCGTACAAAGAGACATACATGGAGGAGTCATTTCTCATTTCCTCTTTCCCATGCCATGCCATGCCATGCCACATTGTCTGGTGAAGAACGCCTTACAACTCACTTTCTCCATGCACCATACATCACATTCTAAGTTGTTCTTGGAGTGGAAGACATGTAAAAAATTACGGTATACGTACAGGGATAGTAATGCGACGAGGTAGAAATGATAAGATTGTGGAACATAAAGAAATTTTTCTT
Organism: Paratullbergia callipygos; assembly: GCA_034700885.1. Classification (NCBI taxonomy): domain Eukaryota; kingdom Metazoa; phylum Arthropoda; class Collembola; order Poduromorpha; family Tullbergiidae; genus Paratullbergia; species Paratullbergia callipygos. The sequence goes on along the minus strand of JAQIYH010000154.1, from coordinate 111 downwards.
TTCTTCATGTTACACTATTACTACTGACTGACTGCCAGCAGTATTTGTACTGCATGACGCCAAGTTTAGCTTTCTTGTACTCTAAACATGTACATGGTACAACAAAAAAAA
>JAQIYH010000153.1:0-12608 GCA_034700885.1 Paratullbergia callipygos | reverse complement strand
TCACCTTGCAATTCTTCACTAGCACAACTTGTAGCCTCCCATGTGTCATTATTGGCAGGATTTGTTCTATAAAAGTAAGGAACTCTTTCCGATGCAGGATAGCCATGTTCTTCCCAAACACCCCATCGAAATCGTGCCCATTGTGTCATCAGAACCTTAACTGCAATGAAATTCATGTTGTCAAGTTGTCATTTACACCTTATTCCATTGGATTCTCATTATACCATAAAATTCGTAATAACTATTTAGCCAAATGTGTTTTATTATCCACACCCTTCTTACCTATTGGACCATAAGTTGCATCGTCAAATAGTCCACTTAAGAAATCATATGGTAATTCAACATATTGTCCAGGTAGACCACAAACATGTGGATTCACAGCGAGTGGTGTGGTTGTACGTGTAGTTAGACGAATATCTGATGTTGAGTATGATTCACTGTGGATGCAAAATAATACAAACAAGATCGCACTTGTTATATAGCTGTTGTGGAATTTTAATTGATATTTGCCTATTTGTCTGATGATGTAAGTAAAATGAAACCTAGTCGGCGCGTAACAGCAAAAATATTTCCGATATTATGAAGCTGATTATTATTATCTTGTAAATTCTTATCAGTTGCATATCTTTGAAATCAAACTTTGACATTACCAAATACAGGTTTTGTGCACTCTGCGTGTAGCGCATCGTGTGGCTGGCTCTGTGTATGTGGTCAAATAAGCAACTTACGTGGATGCAAGTGGATATGATGATGTTATTGTATCACTCCAAGATGCTGGTAATAAAATCTGCATGTTTGCAACATGAAACGATTCATGCATAGAGATGAACAATTGAGTTGAGAAACGAGCAATTGTTGTCTGGAAATACAAACAAAGAAATGAACAGGAATCAAACCGTGAAAATGCAGTAAAGTCATTACAGAGATAAGAATCATTTAATAAAATCTAGATTCTCATTGAAATCGGTTTTCAACGAGATGTTGATTTTTTTTTAAATTCGATTTCCTTCATAGTTGTTCTTTCCTAAATGTCAAGTGGAGAAGAGCAGCGTTTTTCGAGACAACAAACTTTAATTCAGATATGCATTTGTTCATTTTATTCAATAATTTCAAAGGACGTTGACTACATTCGTTTAACTACAAACATACCCGAATACCAGCAATGTATCTTTCCAGTGCAGCTGCATTTTCTGGTTCCGGAACACTGTCATCAATGGCTAATGTAAAACTGTAACCTCCATTAGTAGGATTAACTGTAGTTACACTGACCGCACGCTGGACAAGAAGGGAAGTAAGAAGAAAGTAAGTTGTTGTGCAGAATGATAAAGTGTGGAAAGTGGTCGAACGCATTTTGTCTTATAATAACCCGTGCAAGGTGTAAAGTTGCGAACTAAAGGTTACAAATTCCTGCTTGGAGTTGGAAGGACAAAATGATCATGCCGATCATGCACTCCCAAATGCCGAATCCGAAAATACCAATCATGTATCACATTTCATGGATATGTTCCTTGTTATCTTGTCAATTGGGTTGACATTTTTACCAGATTTCATCACCGCCGCCTTCGCCGCACTTGTTACAAGTGATTCATTCATTATACACTACTACAACTACTATTATTGATAAGAAACCCTATTATGCATCCAATGGCCCAATTCGCGTCCTTCAATTGTGTACAAGTACTTTATAAGTAGTACTACACAGGCGGCGGGATGGGACCACGAGACAATCAAATGCTATACTTTGCTACTGATTGCGTAAATATTTGTGGAAGAATTATGTGTGGAATTATAATACATGTTATGGGTTGTTCGTTGTTGAAATATTTCAAGAGTTCAACAAGGCCTCTTTGATTTATTGGCTTGAACATTTGAAGTATGTATTAAATTAATATTAAATTCCTACAAGTTTGGTACTATTGGCACTGGTATGATTTACACATGCAACAATTGCATTGCAACTCGAACTATGATGATGGTAACTTGGAACACTGCATCTGATTTTCCTCCAGCTGCCTTCGTCTCGTATCATATTTCCGACTTGTTCGTGTAGTTTGTGTACCTATCAATGTCAGTACAAAAATGCATCAGTGTCATTTTCATTTCCCATTCACTTCCCAAATCCAGCAGACTAAATTCCCAATTCCAAACTCACGCGGCCCAAACAAGAAACTTCAGACTTTATTTACAGACATGAACAAACGATTACAACAACAAACAAATTACATTAAAATAACTACACGATTTAATATTAAAACTGTATGACTGGATTCACTGTACAATAATTTAAGCAGTAGACATATCAGTAGAATGATAACGTTTCTTACAGTACCAAACACCACCACCAAGAACTGCAACACCAACAACGATGATTACAACAATTATAATAATTCCTTCTGTCTTCTTCCAAAATGATTTAGATTCTGTATTAGATTCAGTTGATGAAGACGCAGCAGGTTCTTCTGATGTTGACGATGGTGGTTCATCAGTTGGTTCACTGGATTCAGGTGTACTTGTAGATGGAGGAGGGTCAGCTGGTTCTGGTGAATTTGTAATTGGGTCGAGTAGGTTTGTATTTTTCACAATTGAAATATCAGAAACTCCATGTGCAGTATCATTCACATTAAATACTTCAATACCAATCCATATGATTCCATGATAACGATATGATCTCAGGTGAAGTTGTTCTGGGTCTGGGTCACTTGGTTGCTTGGTGCTGTGAATAAGTTGGAAGTCTACAAGTGTACGATTGTTGCGGTGATCCAAGATGTGGTGCTTTTCCTTTGCAATGTAGATATTGTATCCAATATGTACTGAAAGATAGGAAGAAATTATTATACACTGCATAACTGCATTTCACTGTCAAAAGTACTACCGACACGGTTTCAACCTGTATGTGTTGTCCCCATAAGACAAGGTGTGATGAAGGTCAGCACAATCTCACCGCAAGATGTTTGTGGAATGTCAAGCTCAAGAATTCGGCATGGTTTACCCTTGCGAAACATCAAAATAATAAGTCTGTCAACAAAATTTCCTTTGAATGAGGACATCGACTCACAATCATATAAATCTTACATGGACGAATTCATTTCTGTTGACAAAAGAAATTGTGTTAATGGCATCGTAGCTGACTTGGTACAATTTATCCAATTTCACAGCTCCGCATTTCCTATCCACTTCTGGATCTTCGTCCGAAGAACATCCAAATTGTGTTTGGTCAATTGGCAACAATCTCATACCACCATTTTGGGCAACAATCGACAACAACTGCTGGTCATGGCCAGCACTATCAGTATTGTTCGCACTATTTCTGATCTGCACTGTAATCCGATACGATCCATCCACATCTGGTACAAATATTCCAGAATATATCCCATCTTCAGGTTCAATGTCAGGATATCCAAGTCCATCATCTACCAATTGTACTACAACATGTGTATTTATCGACGTCGGCGGATCTTCTCCACCAGTCGTTGGTATGATGTATGCTTGTACCTGAAGTCCAGCTACAGGACGATTTTGAAGATGAACCCGTGCAAATATTATAAATGGTGAATATAAATCTTTTGTACGGTTTAGATCGACGATCATGCCATCAATTGCAGTCGTAAATACTTGGATTTCCGGTTCATCTTGCATTGCTGGTACAGGAGCAGGATCTTCATTTTCCAAGATATCAGAATCGTGTTTTCTATGAATTCCATTCACAAGCAAATGTGCTTTCAAACCAGCGCAATTGTCCGTGCAAGTGTACATAAAACTCCATTCGCCTCCATTCTATAATAATCATCAACACCAATATTTATTTAGTGGACTATCTTTGCGTAGTACTTAGCGTGTTCCAAATTTCTGATTCAAATTACCAATTCTTCTTTCAGTGATGGTACAAAGTATCCAGGATAAATGAGCCTTCTTTCCCCATCAATCATTTCATCCCATTCCTGGACAACATGTTCAGAAATTGTACCAGCTGATACACTAATTAGAATTTGTGATGAAGCTGGAGCTGTCAAATAAAAATTCATCCTCGTCAAGTTTGGCTTGACAAAAACTTGTTCGACATGGCCAGGTTCCAGGAATCCATTGAATATCTGCAAAGTATGCGTACAATATGAATTTTTCATGAAAGATTCCTGGCCGACCAGCTTTGGGCACTTACGAAAAGTTCGCTCTTGACTTGATTCCCTTGACTAATTGTGGTACTTAACGCTGTTCGAACTTCTGACAGGAATCCTTCAAACAGAGCTACATTATCAATGTTGGAAACATTCACAACAGCATGGTTCCCATTCAATGACCCAAGTATTGAACCCAAATTCAAGTATGGTTTGTTGGCTTGACCTTGAAGTTCCAAACCAAATACTCTGATCCCATGATTAGACAGCGATTCGTAGACTTGCTTCTCGTATGCCAAGTTTCCTAACAATTGCAATTCATGCATAATGCGAGAACATGTGCATAAATTCGCATTTGTGCATGAAGTTAATTGACCATTTAACTTTTAACTTACCAAATGAATTTTCAATAGCTCCAGTCTTCACAATTAACAGGACAGCCCCTGAAGGTGGACTTCTTCGTTTAATTATTTCAGCAGCTTCAATAATTGCGAGTCCAAAATCTCGAACTGATGAGTCAACATCATATGAGGGAAGTTTGACGGCACTAGAAAGATTAGAAAACAGATGAAATTTGGGATTCATGTGTCAGGTCCACAAATTGGAAGTCCAGTGTCATTGATGTTGGCTACCTTTGAAGTGCCGCCTTGTTTGTGCCCACAGTTGCCCATTGTACCCTTTCAATAACTCTTCCACCCTTTGGAGACACAGCATTTGGATATGTTCCAACAGCAGCCAGAGTAGTGCTTGGAGTTGGTTCATCAAACAATCTAGCAATCCAGTTATTAACCTTGCTAACCAACGTTGGGTACTGTGTCCCCCCTTTATCCATTAATACGTACAGGACAGGTGTACCAGGTTCCTTTACAATCTGAAACTTTGTAAGTGGAATCAAGTCATCAAGTGGAGCAGTGACTGCTTTGTAATCCATCGTGGCCCGAATCACTTCCCAAATACTTTTGTAACCACAAAAGAGATTTTGTTTATTGGGTGCATCACGATTATGATTTGACTGATCACAAAAATCAGTGATTGGTTCAAGCCAATGAAAATGCATTAATGATGTAGTAGCATCATTTCCAATATGACTTGGTTGGAATCTACAATCGGATCCAAGTGGATCTTCACGATCAATGCTGCATTGTTCGTCCAGTTCATTTTGTATCTAGAAAGGCAAGGGCAAGGTATTCATGCAAGATCAGTTCTAGTAAGCGCACAAACAGTTGGCGAAAGTTTTTTAGTTGGACTGTTGGACTACTGGATTCACTAACTTGTTAACGTAGTTTCCAATCAGTGGCTTATCTGAACATCCTGTCGTTTTCCATACCTCACTTTGACCTTGTTGAGTATCACGATGAAAATATGGAAATCTTGTACTTGATGGAAATCCATGTTCATCCCATACACCCCAACGATATCGTGCCCATTGTGTGAGCAGAACTTTAGCTGTGGTTGAATAAAAATACTATACACATGAACACACGTAACGAAAAAAAAAACCATAAACATCTAAATTCAAAACAAACCCAAAGTTAAAGTTCACCTTGTTGACCAAACGGAGTTTCATTGAATTTCTCAAAAAATCCAAATGGAAGTTCAATATGATTTCCAACTGAACCGCATAATGTTGGATTCTCAGTGTATGGTTCCAGTTGGAATTTGTCAGAGATCCGGAAGTCAGATGTAAGAAATGACTGGCTACACAAGTTTGTTGGTTACAGTTACAAAATTACAAGATATTAAACATTAGTGATAAATGATGATGTGCTGATAAAGTTTCTGCATATTTTGGGGAGCCAAAATGCCACTTCCACTTGCCTTGTTGCAGGTTGTACATTATCAACTGATGCTGTGCTCCATGAAGATGGTATTAAGATTTCAGCACGTTTAATGAAGAACGTAGCATTGGTACTTCGATAGAGTTGATTTGAGAATGTGATGACTGTATTCTAAAATGAAAACGGTAAAATGGGTTTCATATTTTACTACAAATTTCGGTTCAATGTTTCTGTGTACGCTGTAATTAATCTGTGCATGCCTACCTTCACATTTGCCAGATATTCCAAACTATTTTCAGACTCATGTTCCTTCTGAATTGCAAATGTAATCTCATAACCACCATCCGAATTTAATTTAGCACCTGAAACATGTCCGGTCGAACACCAACTAATTGCTATCATTGTCAAAGAACCTAAAACTATCATAGCGAAATAAGATTGAAAAGTTGAAAATTTAAACGGCATCTTGGTCCAAAAGTGCACGATCCGGAACAGGAATGAAAGCCTTCTTGCTAAGATCTAAAATCTTGCTGTGAAGAAATTTTTAATAATATTAATTGACGAGTTAGTTGAACAAATTGGTGACTGGTGAAGACTGAACTGTAAAAGTCGAAGCTGAATACAAAAGTTCATCATGAAAATCATGATTCATAGAAGTAGAATCTAGTCCAGGCCATTAAGTCCGAAGCATTCATTCTTCATTGTAGAGATCAAGTTTATCAGCTTCAGCTCCTATTGTACTTAATTTTGGGTCAATAATGGAAATTGATGACGGGAGACCTTACACGTGGCTATGACTCAACACTGTCAACACGTTACACCATATTTCTATCAATAAAAAAGGCAAACAGTTTTTGGCTTATCTACCAAACTAAAATTACTAAAATGTTACTCAGGATCTGCGCTGTTACTCACTACATTCTAACAAGATTCCTCTCACAGAATTCACGATGTTGTTGTTCCAGTCATCCTTTCCACGAGTGCGATGTTATCAGCACTTTGGCATTTTATGGATTCAACACATGTTGTATGTGTACTCCATAAGGAAGAAGGTGGTCCATTAGAGTCGGGGTCATGGCTTGACATTTGTGGCTCACAGATCACGGAGTTTGTTATCTGTTGCATTGCAAATCGATCCATATAAGTACAAGTGCATGTTAGCCTTGTTAGCGTAAAGCCTTTTCTTAGGGCGTAACATTTCAATCCATATGCTTAATGAAAATACTATTCATTCATCTCACACTCCTTCTAATGTCTTCATCTTCACCATGCCATGAAGTGTGTCATTGTGATTTTGTAACATTTGGTAAGTGAAGTACAACTACAATGATTTAACACCTTTTGATTTCGAGTACCTTCGCAGTAAGTATTCTACGTATAAAGCGCATTGACATTGCTAATCTCAAAAAGAATAAGATTAGGATCTTGAGCTTTTTTTCTGCTAATGCGATGTGATTTAGAATAAAAAAGGTGCATTTTCATCCATTTATGTATTTCATGAGCAGAGCATCCGCCTGTAATTTGTGTGCTCTTCGCCGTCGTCATCATTCTCATCATCATAATGTTTGGCAACTCTAACTCAAAACCATCGTCTGTCGGTCTGTCGTCATAATTTTCTTCAATTAACAAATCGTTTACAAGTTTGCACTTTTCAATGTGGAAAATTCCTGATGCAAACATGTAAAGCAATAAGCAACTTAACTGACCAAAACTCTCCCATCTCAAATTCTTGGTACTTCTTGGTAAAGAGGTTTAATACAATGGGCAATTCAGCTTCAACTTGTAACTTGTACTACGTATACATTATTGGACTTGGTTAGGTTTGCCAAATCATGTTGTTAGTAACTAATGTCTTTGTGTTCTCCATGTATTTAAATAAGAATAAGATGCATCAATGAGTAACAAAACCAAATGCAGCGTTTGGGAATTACCAAATTACAGAAAATACGTTTGAATGATTTATAATTCTTATTCTTCTTTATTAAATTTTTGTCCAAACCAGTGCAAGTGCAATACTCGACGGTACTAAAAATAAAACACAAGAGACAAGACAATTTGGTCACGGATCCATGGTTTGAAGAAGAATGCCACGATTTAACAATAAATTATTTCTACATCTTTTAAATATTGCATCGATATTTCGCCAATGAGAGATTCCTGTTCACGCAATATTGAGACAAGAACTATTATATAGGTGCATAGTTGTAAGCACAATGTTGGAACACAAGTACTTGTACCGCAGAGGTCATGAATATTTTGTTGGCATTTCATTGCAATTTCCTTCTTAACAATTAATTATTATAAAAGTCAGACGCACTCTTTTTCTTTTTTATGTACATATGTATACAATAAAATACGAAACGAAATTAAGTCATCAATCAAAAAGTCTACATTTACTGTTTCATATTCTTGTGGCATTCCAACATTCATTGACAAATCCATGAACTCATTCAACCCATTTAACTACATTCAAAGTACATCAGCAGCAGCACAGGAAGAATTATTGTTGATTCACACCTCACGACAAATCTGCACGTACGACGAACACAGTACCACTGTACTACACATGCACGTCCGTATCGTATGAGTGACAGGTTCAAGTGCAGAAGTATTGTGTCAAGAATGGAGGATACAGCAATGCAATAAAACATAATAAAGTCTACATATAAAAAGAATCACCAATCATCATCATAATCATAATTCATCATTCATCATAGATCCTGAATGAGTAAAACAAATACGATAGAAAGTACTTGAAAATATGATCGACCAGGCAAGGTTGACACATGAGACATTCAGTCAGACACGATGAAAATGAAATGAAACCAAACAAGAATTTATTACGTGCCGACGGAAAATTACTTTATTTACAAAGTGCAACAGCAACAGCAAGGAAGCAATTAAAAGATTTGTATTCAGGAAACTCTCAAAGCAAGCATGGTAGTATGAAGTGTGAAGTTGTAAATTGTAAAGTGATACATGACATGAAATGATGTGAAGCGAAATGAAATGAAATGTAGATCACCTTAACATACAATTATATATTTATTTTCAATTTTGTACTAACCTTGTACTAAACCAGAGCGCAATGTGCACAATGCACAATGCATGCCGTAGCATTGCCATTACTTTTTTTGCATCGTGTCTTAAATAGTAATGGTAAAAATGATAAATCAATGACATTACGTGCGTACATGTTGCGTACTTGTACGTAAGTACGTTCGTACGTGTATGTAATTAATTTGGGTCCATGTTAAATGGGTCCAATCGAAGTTAGTAAATCGTGTGCGCAGACCAATAAAGAATGGAATGTCATGGCGTGGCGTGGCAGAGTTATTAAAATGCGAGCAATCTGTACTACAATTAAATTACATGGTCACTTGACTGTACAAAAAGGGGATTTAAACTTAAATAGTTTTTTTCACACATTTTACTACTTACCATGTACACTACAGTCGCGTACCGTACTGTATGCATTGTACATATTCAGATCGTGCTAAATAATTACTACGTTTTTTATTGCTGGTTTGACGATTGACGTGTTGAAGACAATGCAATGCAATGCAATGCATGGATGTCGGATACTAAATGACAAAACTGATGCTGACATTCTGTGTTCAAAGAAAGGACATACGCATTAATCTTCGAATGTACGAATTCCATATCCATGAATGTGAGATAAAAGTCGTGCGTCTACGTTTTACAAGTTTAACTCTGCCGCGGTTGAGTATGGATCGTGTGTTACTTGATAAATTGGTCCTTTTAGTCGTCGCCTCGTCATCATCATCGCCGTCGTGTAGAATGAAGAAGGTGAGAATTCATTTTACGTACAATGTTTATGCAATGCAATTTGCAATCGCCGTGTTGCAGTCCTGCACTTCACCAAGTTATCGTCCACACTACATTAAATTACTTAATGGGAATTAATTCAATTTATTCGAGCCACCACCACCACCAAAAAAACCCAAAAATGTAAAGTGGTTCATTTATTCATTGCATTGTTCCAAATTCAATTCCGACACCACCACCACAACTACCATCAAAGCCAAGACCTAAATAAATCATAAGTTTCATGAAATTCTTAAAATTAAAAATTCTGAACGTAAACAGCAACAGCGTCGGCAGTTACGCAACGGAAGGATGCTGATTCTTCATTGCAGTAGTTGCAGGTTCCTGCAATTCACATTCGTACTGGTTTTGGGTTTTTTTTTGCATGTGAAATAAATGCACAGGTGCGAAATGCGAATCAGCACAAGCACACTGTTCACGTACGAGACGGCGGACTGATAAATTGCTGTATAAATGTAAATTAAATGAGCATTGAACGATATTATTCACGCACATTTCTTGGCCCCTTTCTGCCGCTGTTGTTGTTGTTGCAGTCTCACATTGTGGACTATGAACCACATCTCATTAATCATGAATTGCGAATGAATTTTTACGAATAAAACGTGTATGTGTATGTATATGTATATTTATATGCATATAAACAAATACAATGAGAAGCTCCATGCTTTTGCTCTTAAAATATATTTTTCTTTTATTTTGATCTTCGTATTGTATAATATAGTAATTGTATTATTATTATTATTATTATTATTACGATTACGTCGTTGCGTTATACATCACACCAATTCTGTCAATCTTCTACGACTTGTACTTACTATATTGTAAAAGAATTCAAGCCATGCGTAAATATAAATTTTGTATGCTGTGTTGATGTTGTGGATGATGGCGATGAAGCAATGAAATATTTGCATGGGATGAGTAAATATGTATGTATGTGTTATTTGTAGTATTTCTTTTATATTTATCCTATTTTTGCACAAAATTTTTGTAGTATGTGTGTCTGTATCTGTTTCTGTTTGTGTACTTGAAATACAAATGCAATTTGTTGTTTACTATTTATTTATTTGTTTACTTTTTGCTGCTGCTGCACCTGCACTGAAAAAGAATGTTTCAAATTGCATCACCACTACCATTTTATTTTCAACTGAAATCGAATCTTTACAAAGAAACTACTGCTTCTTCTATGGCTATGAAATTGGTGTATTAAATTATGCGTACGCAAGTACGTACGTAGTAATGTAGTAAATGGAGGTGAGAGAGAGAGATGAGAATGGTGCTGTTGCTGCTTTAAAGATGAACTGGTATTCAGTGGATTTTTCTTGGTTCCGCTGTAACTTGTGACTTGTGAGCATTCATATTTCATAACTTACTACTGTGTATTTACTATGAAAGTGTTGATATTTATTTTTTCATGTAAAATTCTAAGAAATTATGGTCATGAAATTTTAAAAGATGCACGTGCACAATACTGCAGTGAATTGATGCAATGATGACATGGCACTGACGGCACGGCGGGCGCATCTTATCGCTGCAGCTGGTAGAATATGGCTCTTCTGTAGAGGAAGGACGACGTCGGCCCATCGGGGCAAGTGAAGTGCATGGTTAAATATTGATCCAGCAATTTTTGAGTTCATTGATGATTTCAGAGGACACGACAGGCACAGAACTGAAACTGACATAACAGGAAATTAATATTATTGATTGCATTTCTGGAATCGTGAGATGCCATTGACTACTTTTAAAAGTCTTCGTGATAACGAAATTTATCTGCAGGTACTCAATGTTTTACATCATTCGATATCAATCGTACGCAGTGGATCATAGCACAACTACAGTTGTTGCTTTGTCTCTAAGTGCATTGTATGGCATTACTGCAGCATTCACAACAACATCGCGATTGAGAAGTTATGCCTTCTCCATCAATGAATACAATACTATGCTGTACGCTGCACTGTCGATGTTAATCCATTTCCTTCCATCATTGGTTTGATATTCAACCACAGAGACAAAAGTGTCTTGTCATAAATTATTAATAATCATTCTTGTTAATCGTAATAATGACCACGAGCGCACGAGTACACGAGTACACGATGATCATGTCAAATACAATTTCAAAACTTGAGTTGAGTTGAGGAAATGAAATGTGACAATGATGCTTTAAATAAACTCAGTCTGTCTGTCGAACAACTTGACAGTTGCAGGAATTTATAATTTCTGTGTAAAGACAAAAGATTATTAAAAGAAAAGATGAACGAACGGACATGAAAGAAGAAAATGAGACAAAAACATTCACACTTCGTGCTGCCGCTGCGCCGCCGTCGCAGTCGTCGTCGCTGTCGCATCATATAAAGAGGAAATTGCTTAGCTAAAATACGAAAATACAATTCACGAACCATTTAACTAAAAAAATGTCATTTCATTTCACATTTAATTTTTTTTCACAGCCAGCCACAACTCTCAACTTCATAATCTTGATGGCGACTTGACCAACTTGCATTTCTGCGCATTTCTTTCCTTGCATTAGTTTAGTATTTTAGTACTTGTGTCCGTATTGTCATTGTCTTTGTCTCTCTGTCATTGCCTTTGTGTAATCAACTAATTGCCTGGCTTGGCTGCATCCATTCACTTGTTCTCCTCACTGTTCACTTCTTTTTTTTTTGTTATGAATGATTGAAATTTTGATATTGTAAATATGACGAATTTGAGAAGAGCGTTTTTCAGCGACAAAGACAAAGACCTTTTTAGTTAGCTCTCACTTTTATGTACTTTTGTCGTTGTCTCCGTCGTCTCCATCGTCGTCGTTGATTCCACTGTTAACCAGTTAGTAAACCATTGCATATTGCATCGCATCGTCATAATTTGCATGTTC
>JAQIYH010000152.1:0-12611 GCA_034700885.1 Paratullbergia callipygos | reverse complement strand
TGAGATGACATGAAAGGTCAACAGTCAAGTGTCAACAGGTTTTGTATGGTACAAACTTCAAGACCCATCCACAAACAAATGAGTAGGAAATTCAGTGACGTGTTGAACCCAGTAACCCTCGCATCTCGTATCACAGGTCAACTTGCCAGGCTCTATCTTGACCTTCGGTTCAGTTGAGACTCACCGAAGCCGAAGTTCTAAGATTACTGACATTCATAGGCTGCAGTCATAAACTGGGAAGCTACTCGTCAACATTGCGCCAACGCCAAGCCACTCCACGCTACGATTCTTATTCTTCACATGATGAACGGTCACATAAAAACTTACAAAACATCTCCACCACAAACTGGTCCATCAACTTGGTATGGACCTGAAGTTGACCAACGTAAATCAGAATGGGCCTTTCATTTCACGAGTGAGGAATTGTATTGTATTGTATTGTGCTGTAATACATTGTGCATATCACTTGCTCAGTAACCAATGCAACAACTTAAACTGACGAAGATGAGTCAAAGTCCAAATCCAGCCAATTCTGCAGCTGCAGCTGCAGCAACTCAAGAAATTGAAAACATGTATTTACGAGAACGCGAATGTGGTGATTCTGATTCCTTTCTTCATCCGCAAACTGCAAATTGACAAAGTACATCTCTCGTCTCAGCGACAGTGATTCCTAGAATTAGAATGGAACAATGCAGCTATGCATGGTGGTGTGACGTGATCATTTCGTTGTAAGTAGTGGAGTAGAATGAAGAGACGAACGGAGAGCTGACTGATAATACAAATGCTCACACATCGACTCATTCTTCTTGTAGTCGTTCTTCGTACTATACTGTACTACATGAACGTTTGTACGTGTTCGTAATAGAGAGCGTAAAGATTCGGGTGCTGACTCATACTAATTTACCAAATACTCACACATCGACTCATTCTGTTTTTGGTCATCGGTCGCATCTCATGAGTTACGTGATTAGTTAGTGTACGAGTTCGGTACGTCTGCCTCTGGCGTGTGTCGTGTGGTGTGATTGTAAGGATTCCACTCCGAATTTGTGAATCTTCAGCTGTATCATTGTGTCTCGTACGTGTGCCTTCAGTGCTTTGGTGTAGTCTTGTATTTGGTCGTGAACTCAAATTTGTTTTACGATTTGATGAGAGCACTGCACTGGTGATACAGATTGTTGGTTTGACAGTTGGCAGGCAATCAGTTGGCATTTTGCGTTTCTTTCGTCAGTAAGTGAATTCATTTAAAACAGTGGCTCATAGTGACTGACTGTGACGAATATCTTTTGGATTAGTTGCACATTAATGTCATCAATATGCCATCCAAGGGCTGTTTGTTAGAACTGGAGAATTTAGCGTTCGCTGGTGGAAGTGTCAAAGGGACAGCGTACGTGGGTGCGATCGCCGTGCTAGAAAACACTGGGCTTCTGGAAAAAGTAAGTTTATTTCTAATCCAAAACTTTTTAATATTATTACGTGCGTATAGGTACTGTAATCACTCAGATTCAGAGCTCGGTCCTTCTGTCCCACTCCTGCACAGGTGAAACGAGTGAGTGGGACATCGGCTGGAGCCATGACTGCTCTCCTCCTCGCACTGGGCCTCAACGCTGACCAGATTTTGGAAATACTCACGAAACTTGACCTAAAGATATTCCTGGACGATGATAAAAGTCGGGTCAAGAAAACGAAGCTGTTCAACTTCTCACATGCCTCCTCCTCTCAGCAATCATCCACTGCCTCTTCCGCCCTCGTGCAGCTCGGACTAGAGTTTGGAATTTATACTGGAGTAACCGTTCGTAAGTGGCTGGACGACACCATTTACAAGTACACACTCCCCACAACCTCACATTCGCCGAACTGCACGACTTCGTGATTGCAGATCGAAAGGTTGGCACGCTACGAAGGGAGACAAACCCGAAATTCCGTGATCTCACCGTCATCGGGTACAATCTGAGTCAACAGCGCAGCTTCCAGTTCTCGTACGAGAAGACGCCGGACGTCATCATTTCCGATGCGATTCGCATTTCCATGAGCATCCCGTTCCTATTTGCCACATGGATGCTGTGGGTGAAAATTGAAGGACATCGAGAACTTCATCCGGATTTCCCACAATGTCTTTGGAATGATGGAGGTGTGATGCAGAATTACCCAATCAACTCATTTGATACCGGCGGAGTAGATACTGAAGTGACTGGAGTCGACGGCAACAACGGTGCTCTGCCGATGCCCGCGCCTGCGGCTCCTCCATCACGACAGTTACGCCGCGACACCACGCTTGGATCTTATTTGACAAGCGACCCGGATGGAACCGGACCTGCCCCGCCCTCAACACGCACCCTAGACACAATGTGGAAGTACACTCTGGCAGTCCTTGAAAGCGCGCGCTACAACACTGCTCAACGACACCAACATTTGAAGGCAGGTGACTCGGATCGAACCATTTATATTCCTCACCTGGGCATCTCAACACTTGCTTTTGACTTGGAGCCCGAGCAGAAGAACAATTTAATCCGATCTGGTTGGGATTCAACACGGAGAGCGATCGAAGTTCATGGATACGTGTTGCCCGAGAGCGCGTCCTGCCCCACGGTCCCTGTCCCAGTGCCAGAACTCGACGAACCCCCGTGCCGAGTTTTGAACAAGTAAAATGTGAAGGAAAAAGTAAGAGGTAAACGGCACTGGGCGGTGGGACCGAGTCAATATTTTCCTACCTCATCAGTCGGGGCCAAAGTGGTGCAAAATACCCTTGATGACGGGGAAGCATTTGTTAACCTCATCGTACTTGAGAAAATGGGATTATTACCATCGGTTTGGTTCGGACTGTCGCAAGTTTTGTGATTCGCCCATAAGCGTCTATCACCTTTGTCTTTGTTGTCTCGGCACGGGGGTTCGTCGAGCGCTGCCCAGTACCCGACTTGGTAGAACAGCAAGGCTGCTGTAACTGCTGCTCTTGCTGCTCCCAACTCAAAAATTCAGTTGGATCATGGTTTGGCAGTTTGCTACGAGCTTGGCTTCGGTGCAGCGGCTCGTGTTGTTTTCAGTGTATGCCTTGTTGCTGTTAAATTGAGACGGATGAATTTTGTACATTATAGAGTCGAGTCCATGCCAACTATGCATCAAGCGTGAGTAATCTTTTAAACAAAGTTTTGGACATCTTATGTATTGTAATGGTTAAGAAATTGAATTGAATTGAATTGTGTTCTGTTTATGTGTCCCAAAGGATAAAGGATCAATAAATACATGCTGCTCGTACACCTGCACTTGTTCTGTTCTTGTTTATTCGCGAATGCTGATCGAACCCACAGCATAGGGTCAAATCTATACAAAGCACTGGCACCCCTCTCAACATTTTGAACTCCCGAAACATTTAACTCGTTTACTCTCGCATTTGTCGACCGATCACTTGTTGTCAAAAGACGAAATTACTAAATTTTCTCGTACGAGAACGACACTCGATGCTCCACTTGCAGAACTAGCGATTTTCTCATTTCGGTAGGCCAACCACGCGCCGCATTTGCTTCCAATACCGTTGGTTTCGAAGCCACAGTCGGCCCCAGGCTCGGAGCCTTGGTTTGCTTGTGTGTTGCGTCTATGCATGAATCCTTGAAGCAACAACAGGCTGCAGCAACATGAGCCTTGAACGTGGTCCTCCACGACTCTCACCCGACGCACAACACAACACGCTTGTCGCTTCCAATTCAGCACAATCTCTGTGCTCGACCGCTCGTCCTGAACTATAGTTCTTGACCACTCCCAATCCCAAATTCGGTACTGAGACCGCACTCACCCTCAATGTAATCGGTTACACGCTCTGATCAGTTCGGCACACAACATCGGAATTTTGTCTAATCAAGTTCAGTCGCTCAGTCCACGTTGACATTGCCAGAAGAGTACGTGCCTCCCTCAAACTTGGTCTATGATTCTAGCAGTATGCGTTGTCTACAACTTGTAATCTCTGAGCAATTGTACCCATCCGAAAACCTGGCCAGTTTACTCTCCTACTTTAAACGTCAACCGAACGTCTCGAACTTCGTCTCACACAAAACGGTCAACTGCGTCAGCCTAAACACAACGAACGCTCTTGAAATTAAAATTCTTGAGAAACATGAGAAGCAACTAATGCAGAAATTATTCACATAATTTGACTAGACTAGACTTGACAAGACTAGTCTAGAATTTGACATAATCTAACACAAGCAAATTCTACGTCCCCCAACAAACACAATGCTTTTTGATGCAGATTTCAGACAAGGCGAGAAAAACAACTTTCAGATTCTCATCCTTCCACCACAAAATGACAATGACAACGAGTCAAAGCTCGTTTCTAGCTCCATTTCTAGCTGTCCCTTTCGATTGTGATCATAATTGTAGACCATAAAAGGGTGCAAGAATAGTATTCATAATTTCAGCTTGAAAACCAGTCATTGCCGATACGCTTTGTGAAACACGAACATAGGGGGAACACGATGTTTACAGAGGCACACAAAGAACATGGAAATACAGTCATAGTAGGAAAGTATGACGCGTATCTAATTTTTGTCATTTGTGGGCCTGCGTGGTGCTAACCACTTGGTGACTTGGTCGTGCTGCTAACCACTTGGTGACTTGGTCGTGCTGTCCAATTCCCAGTCGTCAGTCCCAAACCTTACACTTGACAGTAACAAGTGACTTTGAAGTAGAATTATGCAAGAATTGGGTGATTGATGATTTTATCTCCAGCACGAGGGCGGTGCAAAAGTCAGTAAATGTCAGTTGATTAGATTGCGATGCAGAAGTAAATGCTTCACGTGAGAGAGACAGGTAGCAGTCGCAGTCGTCGGTGATTTCACTCATGATCAACGTTGGAGCGAACGATCATGAATTTAGCCACTTTTGTCCTCGTTTCTGTTCCACTGGCCGTGCAATACTTTGCCGAGAAATATCGAAAAGAGGATTATGAGCGAACGCTGCAGTAACTTCAGCCGGAATTTGCCGTGCCTCGTATTGTCACTTATGATTTTATTGTCGTTGGTGGAGGATCGGCTGGTTGTATTGTTGCAGGTCGACTTTCAGAACAATTCAGTGTCCTTATGCTAGAAGCGGGTGGAACTCCCGTCCCACAAACCGAGGTCCCACCGTTCGTTAGCATTGTAGGCTACGAAGAAGCCATCAACTACTATTTCACACCCATACCGCAAGAAAATGCCGGGCAAGACTGGGACGGGGTAAGTCGAGACGAAACGAGTCCGAGCTTTGCATTGACGAAATTTGTATGAAAGTTGGATTAAATATGAACTTGTGTGCAGGTTCTTCCGACAACTTATGGCAAAATGTTGGGTGGTTCTGGCTCACACAATGACATGGTCCATAACCGTGGACAGCCACGCGACTATGACAACTGGTCGGCCTTCACGGACGACCCGTCATGGTCTTATGAGGCTGTTCTTCCATACTTTAAGAAGTACGAGAATTTCACTGGAGTCCTCTTTGAGGAAGGAGACGAGAACGCGTATGGCAGAGATGGGCCAATTGAGATCGGCACCTACGTCAATAGGCTCGTCCCAATTTGGTTTGAGGCGGCTGCTGAGCTCAGCTACGTTGCAGGTGACCCTAATGGTAACCAAAAAGAGAGCTTTACAGCAATGTCGGTCATGATGGCTCGTGGCAGGAGAGAGTCTTCATACAAAGGATTCGTGCAACCATTTGAAGGAGGAGTGCGGCCCAACCTCACCGTTCTAAAGTTTTCAGACGTTGAGGAAGTGCTCATCGAGGACGGAGTCGCGACAGGAGTTCAATTCAACCGTCATGGCATTGTCCAACGAGCATTCGCGTCCAAAGAAGTTATTCTATCGGCTGGTGCAATTCGTTCGCCGCTTCTACTCATGAAATCAGGGGTTGGTCCGGCTGACGTGCTCGCGGATGCGGGAATTGACCTGAAAGTGGAACGTTCAGGCGTAGGGCGCAATTTAGGAGACCATGTAGCCACTCACGTTGGTCCAATCTACATCAACGACTCCTCGCTGCTTCCACGACTCCGAGACGGCCCTGATGGCGAAGCTGAGTTCGAACGTTATCATGCGACCGGTGAAGGCGTCCTTAGCGAACAAGGTGAAGGGCCACAGGCATTTTTTGTGTCGTCGCGAGCCATAGCGGAAGGAGAGGTCGACTGGCCCGACATTCAAGTTGCACTAACACTCCGATGGAACGGGCTACAACTGGCTCCGGAAGGGGAGCAGGACTACGTACAGCTGTTTGCAATAAACGGAAGATCCAAACAGCGAGGAAGTGTGAGACTCAATGGTACCGCCTGGAGGGCAGGAGAACGGGATGATCAAAAACAAGCGGTCATCGATCTCGACCTTTTCAACGACCCATCCGATGTAGAAGTGATTATTGAGGGCATCAAACTTGGTCTCAACGTGCTCGAGAATACGACTGCGTTCGCACGAATAGGGGCCACGTACCCTGACGTCTCTCACCCTGAGTGCACCCACCTGCCGTACAGGACGGACGAGTACTGGCGCTGCTACATCCGCTGGCGTGGCTACAATTGGAATCACATTGTTGGAACAGCGAGCATGGGACGGCGAAGTGACCCAAATGCAGTTGTAGACTCAGAACTCAACGTGATTGGAGTGACTGGGCTGAGGGTGGTTGACAACTCAGTCATGCCTTTCGTACCCAATGCAAACACCAATGGCCCTGTCCTCATGATTGCGGAGAAAGCGGCAGACATCATTAAAAGGGAGCACCAATTTTAAACTTTAGCTATACTCTACAGCCTCCATGTATGCATCATATACATATTGACCAAATATAGCTTTTTGAACTTGTTGAGCCAATAAATCCATTTTTTACCCAAAATCACCTACAAAATTGTAACGTGATTTTGGACCAATTCAAACGTTAAGTGTCCCATTGCCGTGTGCCGTCCAATACAAAGTCACAATGCTGAAATTTTTGCTGAAGTAGAATTAATGAAACCATTTTATTTACTCGTATGTTCAAAATTTAAAAGATTTTCACGACTAATAAACCGAGACTTTTCTTGTGCGGTACACTCAAAGCTTTGCCACTTGGTCAAATAGACTGGCGCCTCCGCGATACCGCTTGCAGTCGCAATGATACAGCAACCCAATGGCAAATGTGTAGTAGAGGCGAAGTGGACCCTCTTAATGCTTCTGCACCTCAACCTCCAAGTCATTCAAAAGAGCTTCTCGTTCACATGTAAGAACTTCCACGATCTTCGCTAGGCTCATCTGCGGATAAAGGCGGTGATAAAGTACAATCACATTTAATGGCATATTATTCTCCGGGTTCTGCATGTAACTACGGATGTCCTTGGCAAGGGAGAAGAGGTCGTTGCCAATCATAATTGCGCGAGAGGCATGCAACTGCAAAGAAAACACCTCAGCCCTGTGGATCATGTCAACACCAGTTACATACCGTCCGCAAACCATCGCCATATGTGACCAGAATCTCACTCCTGAGTCATAGAACCGAAGTCGGTGATATTCGGCCGATGTTAGGCCACCTTCTCGAAATGCTTCTCGTATGGTCCGAATAGAAGCGATGTACAATCGAAATTCCGGGAACAAGTCAAATTGTAGCGCATTTGAAAGTTGATTTATGGATTCGACAGTGAGCTGAAATAAAAATTGTAGTTGTGGTCCGCAGAATGCATTGATTGCTACCAAGCTCGACCATTTTGGTGTCTCGTGACCGTGACCTGGCTTCATTTCCATTAGTATTTTGCTCATGGGTTCCACAAATTCCAAATTGTCTTCCAGAATGTCATCGAGTGGATAGACCAGGAGTGTTACCTGTTCAAGGCAACCATGATGTCCATATCTGGGACGAACGAGAATGAAGTGTTAATCCAATCACGGACATTGTCGTGCATGGAATAGGGCCGCATGACCAGTCGAGTCGATCCAGGCAGCAAACTTTTGGTTGATCAATTTATCGTTCGGATGACGTGACAATTTAATAGATCCCCAGCTGTCAGGAGCCGACTTGTTTGCGACTTGAAGGGATGAAAGTGTACTGAGGTCAGAGCGTACAAGTGACATGAAGCTACTGAGAAGTGACCGCATCGCAGATATCACATGAGGCGCAGACACATTCCGTTTCACAGAGTGAGCTTCAGATTTTGTCGTATTGGGCTTCAGATTTTGGTGCATGATGGCTTCAGGTTGCAATTTACTTTCAGCTGCTTTTAGATTAGGGTCTAATGCCTGTAGTCGCAGGATTGCAGATGAGGCTGAAGCTGTAAAATTTGTGTTTGTGTTCCAGATTGAAAATTCAGGTCTTTTTATACTACGTACGACAACGACCATCTACAAAGTTCGACAAAGCGAGGATGTCTGAGCACACTCGTGGATTTGATGGGCCTGACCTTCAACCCAACTTGAGAAACTGACAAGTATGATTAGGTGACAGTGGAGGTTGAGAGAACAACGTGTGCAAACAGGTATAGGAGAATGCTTTCTGGCAATAGTAAAAATTCATAGATGGTCGCAACATGCTGTTTGACAATAGGAAGACATGACCTTTTAGGTTAAAATTCTATTGTGAATACTATAATTAGATGCCTTGCAGTATGAATTGCTATACTTGACACTGCAAGATTTAATGACACGGAATTATAAATCAAGCATATGGTTTGCTGGATTCAAAGGGCAGAAGGGTGGACACATATATTGCTGCCTTGACTGACATGATGAACTTGACTAAATTGATCCATTGTCCACTTAGACTTTTGAATATAGGCATAGTCGATAAACTGGTCTAATGCAGCCTATGAAGTAAGTTATTTTTCGTGATGATTATATGAGTTTCATACGACCAATACTTGTCATCTCCTCCTAAGTCACTCGGATGAAACGTGTGACTAATTGATAGAAAAAGTCTACGGTACGTCGAATCAATTTGAGACACTACTGAAGAAGAAGACATTTTATCTACCATTTGCAATTCAGCTTATTGAAGTGTGTTGAGTTTGAACTATAATTAGTTGTCAGAATCTATTTGCAAGTGCTATTTCTGCTGCCAAGCAATTTCTGAAATAAATGGAGCTTGGCGAGTAAATGATGAGGACAATTGTGTTACTAACCTTACCTAAACTTATAAATTATCATAAGTTAATAAATGAGCCCAGATCCACCATACCATTCCTTTACACCTAACATGATTTGCTTGAGCGTACGACCCGACATGACATAACTCATAGAATTAATTTGCAACCATTATAACCATCTGTGGTTCTATTGAATTAAGGAGGGTAGCCGAGACCATATGTTTGTTGACGAGATATGAGTGATATTGAAGGTGAATTGAGTGTGGTGCAAAGTTCAAACGGTGATTGTGGTCTAATTGGCGAAAACCACCTGTGCGTAATTAACTGCTTTCAGTCTAGACTTTTTAAGCTTTGGTCTAGGCTGTCGAAATAATTTAACAGAAAATTTACTTAATGAGAATAAACAAAATTAAGTTTAAACTATCAGGTTCCATCCAGTAATCCAACAATTAAATTTCAAACTTGGCATAACCAGCTTAGAGTTAAGCTGTCAAAGAAAGGCTTTAGAGGACATTTGAAATGATTTAAGTTATGCATACCTGACCTGATTCAAGTTCAGAAATTGTCATTGATAGGAGTTGCTTAAAATTACCATAGAATATAATTGTAATATTTGAGCACTACCAACGACTAAATCATGTCCAACTTGAGGCGTGTAGGAAGAACTTACGACTAAAGTTGACCGCATAGAAATAGGCGTCCTCTGGCCACTGGTGGCTTTGAAGATTCTTATTTATAGTACCGGTTTCGAATCAAGCCATCAATCAACAACATTCATGATGTTTGGGGCAGCAACTGCTTTACTAATAGGCTCAATATTCATCCTTGCATTCATCTACTTCAGGCACAGAAGACCAGCCAATTTCCCGTGTGGTAAATTTCTGGTAATCCCGGACCCCAAACACGTGAAGAAAACATTTGCAACAGGAGACAAAGTTCAGGTGTAAATGTGTAAAGGTGCTGTTGTTGCATTGTGCAATGCCATTCTCTCCATCTGTCTGTTCAAATAATAAACTGACACGTGGAATTAAAGGGACATGTCCGACTAATTCGATTGGATCACGCCAAAATCTAGCATTTGAAACAATAGACGGACAGTCCGAGTAATTCGATAAATACGGTATATATGTTTGCAGGTCCTTGGGGTGTTCCGATCCTGGGACACCTTCCACGACTTGGTTTCGAACCATGCCGAAAAGCAGCGGCCTGGAAAGTCAAGTACGGTCCCAATGTCGGTATACGAATGGCCTACTTTCCTACCATAATCATTTCCAACTCTTCCAACTGATTAAGGACGCTTGCGCCAATCGGGCTTTTAATGGACGTCCAACATTTGCCACATTCACATCACGTTCTGGAGGTCGACGTGAGGGTGTAGCTTTCACTTCAGGGCGTACTTGGCATGAGCTGCGAACATTTATCCAAAGAAGTTTTAAGCAGCTGGGTCTTGGAACTAGGGCGGCAGTGGAAATTGTAATCGTAAGCAAAGCACACGAACTTTGAGCAGTTTGAGAGTCGCGAGCAGTGTGGGAGACGGGCGGCAGGCAGTGAACAGTGAACAGTCTCTTTTTAGTATCGCCTTCTGGAATACGCTGTGGACGTTGATAGGTGGGCGGCCTCTTGAACAAGATGATTTCCTTATGCACAGGTTAATAAACAAGTGTTTGGATGCCATATCCCAAATCAATGTATTTGCCATGTTGTCTATATTAATGCCACAGTGGGCAAACACTTTTCCTTATTGGTTGACTGGTGCGACCGAACTCAACATCATTTTCAAAGATGCTGCTGGTCTCTTCCAACCATATGTCGATCAACATCACCACAGTCATTTGTCTGGGCAACCTCGCGATTTCATTGATATGTTTATTGACGAAGTGCTGGCAACTACGGACCCAGCTTCAAGCTTCCACAAGACACGGAGCCAACACGTACACGAGCCCTCATGGCTACGCTACTGGACTTGTTTATCGGAGGGATTGATACGACAACTTCTACTTTGTCTCCTTCTAGCAACTCATACTGACGTCCAGCAGCGTCTGGTAGCTGAGATCCAAAGAGAAATCGGAACAAGGCAAGTTTCACTCTCATACCGGAGTTCATTGCCTTACTTTCAAGCAGTGATTCATGAAACGCGTTTCCGAACTCTTGTCCCCTTTGGAGTTTTGCTCTTACTAGCCCAGGTGCAAATTGAGTGCCGCCCAGCTCTCATATTTCGACAAAAACAGCATCACATGATTCACAATCACAATGCAATGCAATCAATAAATGAATATTTCGAATTCATTCAGTGTAAACAGGGATTCAACCACACATCATATTGAACTGAAAAATTACGGTAAGCAATATTGTAAACCTTTTTCGAGCCCAAACATTCGTGTATCGTATTGGAACTGAGCAGATAACAATCACAATTACGTGATTGTTATCTGCTCATCGCGTGACAGCGGAATGGAGAACATGTTGTTTTATGAATGCATGGTTCGAAACTAACTGAAGCTCAAGGCTTCAGTTTGTTATGTTCGCCTTCCTGGTTCATAGCACATGAACATCCGTCGGAATTTGTACGTAAATTGAGGTGGCTACAGAGATTGCACAGCGAGTGATAATATTGGACGAGACAACAAGAGGGAAGTCGTAACTCAACTGCCTTAACTGTATAGGATTTATTGACCTCAAAAAAAGTTATATTGAAGAATCTAATAGAACTCCACCGTCCTACTCTTACTTGCCGCGAACTCAATGCCCACGATTCCGTCAAAATAATTCCTTGCTATTGTACCAGGCATTTCTGAAGGGTCGGGAGTGAAGAAATTTTCATACAAATTACATGCAGTACATGAATAGTCGAAAGAATTAATTATGTAAAGTATACAAGCCCAGAAACTTAAACACAATCAAATATCCATTCATTCTCCAACACACGTGCTCCACCACCATATGTAAAAACTGGTCTTCTCTCAACATCAAATGTATACGCTGAAGCCCCATACAAGTATTCATTATGTACAGTGTTTCTGAGTTCAAAATGATTTCCATTATTATAAGGTTCCACATACCATTCACCTTGTGTAACTGGTTCACCACCTGCCCAAGTGAATATTTGTCGTCTTCGATAATAAATAAAGTCATTTGAAGCAGCATACAAATATTCATTATGGTAAATATTTTTGATAAGAAATTGTTTGCCATAATTCTTTGGTTCAATACTCCAACGACCATCCACCAATTTCGTTCCTGGTCGAAAAAGGAACACATAACGTCTGTCACTGTTTCCAAACCATTTCCTGCTTCCATCAGCAAACAAGTACTCATTCCAATATGTATTTTTGATTGTACAACTGTATTTATTCAAGAAGAAGGACATACATGCTGGAATTTTGGATATAATCCGATTGAGTTGAGTTATCATATCGGAATTCATTCCATTACAAGTATTCTGATGTTTCCGGAAAGCCTCAATCATATCAACAAATTCCAATGCTTTCCTTGTATAAATCATGTTGGTTTGTTTCAATACAGTAAGAAGATGTTCAGCAGAATCCAAACGTGCTGG
>JAQIYH010000151.1:0-12636 GCA_034700885.1 Paratullbergia callipygos | reverse complement strand
AAATGATTTCTGACGTGATGAGTCGAATAGATTGGATCCTGAAATCATGGCGATGTTGTCTTGTTGATCTTGACTGGCGGTGCTTTCAGTCGTCTTCTTTTGTCGTTTTAAAAATTTCAACTTAATATTTTGTCTGCTGCTTCTTGGAACTGGAACCATCATTTTGTCTTTAGGATTGTCGTCACTGCACGATGTCAACGATGAGGAGGAAAACTGAACCACAGCTGACGATGGTGTTGAGGATGGTAACTGATGCTGATGCTGAGGCGGTTGCGGTTGTTGTCCCTTTTGTTGTAGCAGTTCATATACGAGTACATTGCGTTTGTGACTATGACGGTGGCGATGTGGTGATGATGATGATGAATATAAATCATCTTCATCCTCTTCAATATAATCTTCTTCCTGTCCAAATCGTAATGGTATGTTGACATCAAGTAAATTACCTTCGATGTCAACAAGACCAGCTGGTAACTCATTGAGTAGTCGTAGTTCACTATCCAAATCTACATGATAAACATTGCAAGAGGAGAATCCAGTATCGGTGCCAATGCCAGTGCCAGATTTTGTTGCGTTACATTTTTGATGATGCAGTTGTTGTTGCTGTTTTTGAGATTGTTCATCATCTTCCTCAATACCAGAATCTTTGAGTAGTTCACATCCACTGCTGTCACTTGCTGCTCCTGTTGTTGCACCACCGCTGCTGCCGCCAAGGCCACTGCCACTGCCACTGCTGTTGCTGCTGAATTCATCTTCTCGCAGGCGTCGTACATCAGAAGATTCTGATATTGTTCGATCAAGAGAGAAAAGTTTGGTTGAAGTTTGACTACTCAAATGGCCAAAGGTGCCTTTTAACTTTCTAACAGGTGGAGGACGCTTCTGATTTGTTGCTGCACTGGACTTCATTTTGGAGTCGTCTGTGGACAATGTTTCCACACCACGACACAAACTTAAAATGAAGTAAGAACGCTGCAAGATCAACAAAAACACAAACACGATACGAAGATACGACTCAGGATTCAGCACCGAGACCACGACGGCCACGACCACAACTGGCGGCGGTGGTGCTGGTGGTGAAAGACCTCAATGGAGCTTGTGTATGTACACTGTACACTGTACGACTGTACACAAAGTTTACTCATTCATATGATTCAAGATTCGGGACTTTGGCCCATCACCGTACACGGCACACCGCACCGCAGCACCGAACAAACGAACCGAAGCCAAACTTGCCAAAAAGAGTACAAACGAAGAGCACACAGAGAAAAATTTCGTAACTTTAACGTAGTACGTAAATGTAATGTATTTAAGACTTTTATGAGTCTTTCTTCATTCATTCTTCTTCCACTTCTTCTTCACAGACCATTCAGCAAAATTCCATTAATTTCCTCTTTACTTGTTCTTAATCTCTAGTGGCTGGTACTGGCACGATACGCTACGAACAGCAGCTGGAGTCCACAGTTCACCATCACTTCACACCACACAACAAACTAAATTTATGGTCTGCACTCTCGACGGGGTACAAAAACACTGCGTGACGACGTGGGGAAGTCGACCCATACTTAAACTTAAAGCCAATGCACTGCACTGTGCACTCAATCATTACAACAGTTTAAGACTAATTCTACATCATCATTAATCTAGTATGGAAAGTGGAAATGGAAAGGAAAAAATTAAGGTCATTGTTTTATAAATTGTCCTATGATCAATTGTCTCTTCTCTTGTCCACTGTCTGCTGTCTGAATGAACGTTAATTACTCGTTTAGATAAAGGAAACATGCTACAAAATGCTTTAATATTTGATACGTTTGTTCTTTGTTGACCAAAATAGGCACTAAATAATTACAAAATACAACATCGGCAATCACAAAGCTGAAGGGAAAGAAAGGATACGGCCCAATCTAAAAGTGTAATGGGCTTCGACGACTGACCAATTTACGAGGATTTTGTGAGACTCAACTTGCATTGTACTTGTACTTAAAGTAAAAGACAACATTGCACAGCACTATACAATAAAATTGTTGTAGTGGGATCAAAGAGAAGAAGCGTGCGATCCGTGGTGCAGTGCCAAACCAATGCAATTTCACAATTTCATATGGGTACAAAAAAAAAAGAATTCTCTCTGAATGAAACTCTGTGAACATTCCGACAAAATGAAGAGCATATCGAGAGTGGGAGAAAAAGAGAAGTTAATAACATTACAATTGAGTTGAGTTTTTTTTACTGTGATTTTATACTCTCATCTCATCTCATCTTCTATACTCCGATCTCCCATGTATGTATTGTACGCACAATGTAGTGTGAAGAAATGCGATGCTACTTGAATTACAAAAGTCAGTCAGTTCAAAAGATTTATACGAGGACGGGTCGTGGAGCAATGCAAGCAGAGCAATGCAATTTTCTTGGAATCCGATTTTAAAAATAGATTCTCTGAGATTCCAAGATTCCTTGACAAATAGCGCAGTTGTAAGAAAATGATTGAGTGAGGAGACTGACTGAGAACATGCATTCCATTTCGAATGTGGAATGTCTGCCTTGTGCCTTGCCTACACGACGACACGGTACAGTACACAGGGCGTTGAGATTGAGATTTAAGAAACCCATTTCTCAGTCAGTTCTTGAAATAAATCATCATCTTCATCATCATTCATGATACGAATTCATGAGATTTATTAATAGAAACAAGAACGAACGAACATCGCGTCGTCGACGACCGACTTTTGCTACATTTGAATTTTCTGTCCGTCCTTCCTCAACACTATTTTCTACCGACAAATTCCGTGTTAATCCTCCTCGTCACATATTCGTATATTAAGCAAAAACCTGCTGCATGCCTACGACTGCGACTGTGAGTTCAAAAATATTTATAGCAAGTTGTAGTGTGTCGTCTTTGAGATGGAGATCAAAGTTTTACATCTCACTTTGTTAACTTTTACTTTCGGTGAGAATGATGATGATGATGATGATGATGATGATGATTTGTATTACTATTACGGAATGAATGTTTGACTTTTGTTTGATGTATTGGAATTTGTCCAAGTCGCCGGATTGACTTCAATGTTTACATTTATACAGGCAGATGCAGTACAAAGAACCTGAAAGCCTGTGCCACTAAATCTAACGTCAGCTTTTTGCCATTGCGAAACAAGTCGTGATGGTGAAAAGTGAAATCATTTCGAATTCTCACACCAGAAGACACCACTGCCGCCTTCATCGCCATTTCTTTGAGTACGTTTGCAATTCGCGTGGTATGTTCGTATGCGTGTTTATTTTCCAACTAATAACTAAGAATTCCTCCAACTGAAATGAATCAATAAACATTTCATCGCATTGCAGCAGCAGCAACAGCAGCAGCACAATATTCCACAACCAAAATCGCAAAATCAACAACAGTAAATCTGAAAACATTTGACTTGGAGTAAGAAGAGAAACATGACCTGCACATTTTAGCGAGGAGCGTGGGTGCGGGTGCGTTTACACTTACTACAAGATACAAGATGCTTATACTACTACTGGCACTTCGCAACACTGGACTTGGCTCTTGGACTATGTGAAAGTTTTTTTGCAAAATTATTCGCAAGTCTGAGACTAGAGGAGTTGGAACTCTCTAGTGGTCACAAATTCAACTTTCTGCTCGTTGGCTCGCACTTTCTGTACGTGTCATTTCGCAATATGGTTTTGGCTTTTCTCATCTCATCTTTTCATCATCGGGCACACAGATAATTGGCATTGGCAGCCGAAGAAGAAGAAGAAGAAGACAAGTCGAACAGAATGAAAGCACATCGTCATCATCGTCTACTGCATTATGCCGTGAAATGTGAATGTGAACATGATGATTTGTAATGCATCACGCCCAAATCAACTCCTTTTTTCATGAGCAATTCGGTAAGACAAATTAGTATAATAAAAAAAAAAGAAAGATATCAGATCATCTTCATCTCTGGTTTCGCCCCATTCACAAGTTTCGCGTACCACCACCGCAACAAGTAACAAGTATGTAAGAAGAAGAAGACCCGAGTCGACATCATCAGATCTTTGACGTGCAGTACCAATGTACATAATCATGTTCTATGGTTACTTATACGACATCATCCTAATTTATAACATGATGCGATGGCAAGATTTCTGTTCGTCCGTCCCAACTTCCAAGTCCCGATAGAGGAAGGGCGTGTACTGCAACATGTACGATGAATGACATAAGAAACTGCTTACTACTGCTGTCAAAGATCACTGTACTAGTAGACGACCATTAAATCCGACTTACAGATCTATCGAAAATGAATCGATTAAGAGCAAAGAATGCAGAGATGGCAAGGCTTCAAGCTGATGATGATAGCAACAGGTGAAAGGTGATATGGTGATGACAGGTTGGATTCACAGTATGAATTAATGAAGGACAAGATTCATACTGCAATCCACAATGCTAAATGCAAAAAAACGCAAACTTCGCCACCAAGTTTGCGTGTTTGCAGAAGTCAATTTTTAGTTTTTTTTTCTTGTCTGGATTTTTCTCATGACATGAGAGTCAGACAGACATTGCGTGACACTCAAATGAGCTGGTTTCAAGATTCCATATTTGACAGATGCAAGTTACAATGATACTCATCTCTCACGAATTTCGAAGGTTTATGTTATGGGATGGCTAATGGTTCGTATAGTACTGCAAAGTAATTGAGTCTCGTCTTCTCATCAATTATTCACTCATTTCTCTCCCATCCAAACCATCTTGTTAAATGTGACAATTCATTCATCTTTCACTAGTTATACGTACTACAACTGCATGCAGCATGTTGTAAAGGCCAAGCCTGCACAAGTAAGAAGTATAGAAAATAAATCCATTCAATAGTATGTTAATGATTTGTGTACGCATGTCTTCTGACTTTTCTCAGACAGAGAGAGAGAGACATGGAGATTTAATGAACTCAAGCTTGTTTGATTTCAATTTGTGATTTCCATGTAACGAGTAACGAGAACGATAACAATGCAATGTTGTAAGTTGCAACTACATTGTACATAGTAAATACTTACGTATACGTTTAATACGCAGTACGTAGAAGACAATTGAATACAATTACTTGTCCTTAAACTTGTAAATGATTATATGTAGAAAAATTACTGACCCTACTGCCTACTGGTAGGTCTGACTTTGATGAATTGCCAACTGCTGACTAACTACTGACTCTCTGCTGTGCTTAACTTGACTATAAAACCATTTGGCTATAAGTTGATCTCATCAGATTGTATTTTTAATAAACTCACGATTCTTGGCTTTGCATTCATTGAACATTGAACATTGAACATTGAAGACGGATTGTAACTGAATGGGTCATTTATTGGGCTCATTGGGCTGCCTGTCCATCTAACTCCAACCAAGAAATGAATGAAATCTCTTGATTCTCTGGTTCATTAGTATGTTCAAGATTTTGCTAAACTCCCAACGCTGGATGAAAGAAAGCTTCAACAGTTTTAAACAAATAAATGTAGTGAATTTCAGAGTTTCTCAATCATAAAAGAATTTAGTAATTGAATTATTGGTGGCGGCCACTTTGGTTCGTGCTTGTGGTTATGTATAAACTGTTTATGACGTGCCACATTTATATTTATATTGCATACGTATTTACTTACCCCGAACCTATTCAACCGTGCGCGTGCACTCACTGCACTACACATTAAGATGAGTTAATGGCGGTAATAAAGACGGTCATAAAAACTGAGCCTTTGAAGACTTTCATCCACTTCACGTTCACGCGCTCGCATCTATGCACACAACTACGGCAATGCAATGCAACATAACAACTTCGCAACGCAAAATAAGTTGACAAGTTTTCAAATATTCAAGTATACGTACTGCAAAGTAAATGTTTTTATATTGTACCCATTTGTCTCATTTCTGTGGATTATGTTGTCAAATATGTATGCAAATTTTGTGTGTACTGTTCCCTGTGTGAATTTGCCAAATTGAAAATTATATATTTGAAAATGAAAAACGTGCAGCATTGTTTCATTGTATTTCATTCATTCAGCATACTATAGACTGCGATGTGGGACTGACTCTGAATTTAAGTTGCAAGGCTTCTTCATTCATTGCTTTTCAATGTATAAATTGTCAAATCTGTATTCTTCATTCAATAGCTTTTGCGTGACATTTACATTGGACTTTCTTGCTGCAGATGCAGACTTGATCTCTGACTGATTCTGACTCTGATTCTGTGTACATCAGAAAGCTACGCTACAGCACAGTGCAGTGTACAGCTAGCTACACAGGTATGAAAAAGATTAAGTAGTTTTCCCTTCTGTGATTGACAGATAATTGACACATTGTATATTTTTAGATACAGGAATTATGATTCGTCTTCGACTGACAGACTACCTTACCATCGCGAATTATTTTACTACAATAAAATTTGTATACTACAGAAATGAACTTTAATGATGTCTTATTTTGGTCGTCGCGTTCGGTCGTGTCTCGTGCAATTCTAATGTAAAATCAATTGTACGACTGCAACTACAATACAATGCAGTGTGGACGTACAAAAGTTGTACACGAGAGGAGCCAGACGACGAAAGAATTCCATTCATCCACTGTACTAGTAGTACAACAGCAGAAGACATCAAGGCACAATTTTCAGAACGAATCAGCTCAAAAAACTTATGTCTCAAGTCAGCATCATGTGTCTTAGTCAAAAGTTCAGAAGAAATCGAAATCGAACTGACAAGTTCTACAAAAATTAGTTGAAAATGTTTTCCTTGTGTTCCATCGGACTCTAACATGTAACGCTAGTCTATGTGAATATAATTCGTAAAGAATTTATCTGATGAAAAATATTGATACTTTTTCTTTTTCCTTTTCTTCTTCTTCTTCTTCTACTTATTCTGCTGACGATGAAGATGAAGACAAAAAAGACAAGACGAATCAAAGTGGTGGAAAATTGCCAAGAGTTAATTTGTCTGCGGCTATGCATTGAATTTCAATAGGAGCTTCAAGCTTGTGATAATTCCATTCATTCAATGCTATAATTGTGGTGGCTCTGGTCCCACTACAAGTATTTACACACACAAAATTAGAATTTTAAACTGATGCGAATTGTGAAAATATGAAACACATGTGTCCACAAATGAAATGGTCAATCGAGTGACCACAGGAAGAAAGTTTCATCCAACTAAAGGAAGACATTAAATCGTTCGGAAGATTGGACTCATTGGACCTTCAAGGCTGGAAACTTTTCATGGGTCACGTTTGTCATTTCTAGCTGACCTCCACAGCGCAAAAAGTTCTTCATTTTTTTTTACCAACACCACATCGGGTCAAATCGGAAATCATATTTTTCATCATAATGGACTCAAAGTCCAATTCACGGATACACGGATCTCTGATTTTATATATCCTCCATCAAACGCTGCTGCCACTGCGGCCGCCTCCATCTTGTTCTTGTACTTCTCAGTCAGCTAACCTTTTCAAAACGTTCCACAACCACATTGGAGAGATAAAGTTGTATCCCCAAACAAAGTGCATGTGATATGATTGCACAAAATGTGATTACCCAACCCCAACCACCTTCTGGATAATAATGTTGTTGTAGTGTTCTCCAATCTGATTTCTTCTTTGTATCATTGATATCCTGCATTATATGTAGGAGCAAACAGCAAAACCAAACATGTAATTTAATTACGGTGTACAGTGTACGGAGTGGGCAACAATGTGAGAAACAAGCCAAGCCTTAATTGCTTTCATTCTGGGAGCAAATGTTCTAATTCTTCTAATTCAAAAGACGTCCACGTAATAACTTGATTGTAAAAGACGAAAAACAAGCACGCCGTTTTTTTGTTGAAATGAAATTACAAATATACATCGCGCTAAAGTAGGTCGGGAGTCGAGATGTGACGGAATATTGATGAGCTGTAGGTTTCTTATCTCGAATTGATGTCTGTCTTATATTTTATTGCCCATTGCCCACAGAATGTAAACACAGGAGGCTTTGCCTGCTTCTGAAACCTTAAAAGATTGGGGAGGTAAGTAACCTGTTCATTCGGAGCTCCTGTTTTTGCTTTTACATCTTTTCCTTTCTTTGTACCACCGCCGCCGCCTCCAGTTGTGGTTGTTTTGGTGGTACTAATGTTCTGATTTGATTTCGGGCCACTGCCATTGCCACTTCCTCCTCCCCCACCACCACCACCACCACTCGTATTACTCGTACTAAGCTCAAGTGGATCATGAGCACGATCGCCACCGCCACCATCATCATCTTGTTGTTCTGGATCTGTACTTGATGATGACTTTGAATCTTTTGAGATTCTGATTAGAATATTCTGAAGATGATCTGTATTCGCATTGCCACCACCGCCACCGCCACCGCCACGTTGTTGTTGAAGTTGAAGAAATGCTGCTGCTGCTGGATAAGTTGCAACTGGTAATGATTTAGATCTCCAGTATTTTATCATCATTTGTTGATGGAATTGTTGGGCTGCAACTTCAAGTCTCATTTGCTCAGAATCAGCTTCAGCTTCAGCGTCAGCGCCAGCATCAATTTCTTCATCTGTGTGGTCACATTCTGGGACTTGGTCGTTGTTGATATTGAGAGCGTCATTCGGGTCGGGATCGGTTTCGGCTTCAGGTTCATCATCTTGGTCTGATGAAGTTTCTACGTATGATAATTTGACATTTGGTTTTGCAGCTGCAGCTGAAGCCATTGTCGTCGTAGTTTCTGAATCATCTTCATCGTGGATATTTTCCATCGTATATTGTGCTGTGATCTTTCAATACTACAAATTCACTTTATACTAACCACGTTCCATTGCCATTCTCAATTTAGAAAGATTGCATTTTCTCTTGTATAAATACAATTCATCATGTCATCAGCATCTTCACTACAAGGAGACACACATTACATTAAACTTACACATGTCCTATTGTCGTAGTACATTGTGCACACATTACACATATGCTTCACACACAACTCCACTCAACATGATGTATTGTTTTTCAGTCTACAAGGAAGACGAAGACGACTGTGACTTGTGACGAGCACTGCAATATGCAATGGTATGCAACGATGACTTGACAAAAATTCGGCTGGTTTACTCTTTATTTTTCACAAACAATTGTTTCCACTCGTCTCAACAACTTCTTTTCATGTTAATCTCAAGTTTGCATCAACTCATCTTCAATTTTCCACTTGCTGCTTCTTCTTCTTATAAACGTATTCTTCGTCTTTTTAAAATGAGCCGATTCGCATTTTTCGCTGTTGTTGTTGCCGCATTTCTTCTCGTCTTAACAGTTAAGTCATCTTCAAATAATCTTCATGCACACCACACATATGCATACATTACATGCATGCACATATGTACAGAGAATTCGATTAACTTCCTTACATGTAAATGTACTGATGTGAAGTGCAGTGCAGTCTGTTCAAGATGAGATTGAATCAAAAGATTATTCACGCATGTTTTTCTTCTGATGTTCTTCAAGATGATTGTCTTGATCTTGGCCGAGTCTCTTCTCTCTATTTCTTCATGCTGTTAAAGTCGTCATCGTCATGCTTCCTTTCCAATGCCACAAATGCTACACTTTACACTAACTACACAACTACACATCACATCACATTATAATTAGTATACGATTACGGTGATTATGGCCATAAAAGATGATGAATAAATTCTTAAGCCAATTTTAATTTGTAATTACGAGATATGAGATTTACATGGACAAGAATATCTGAATATCGGCGACTCTGGATGCCGTTTAAAGTTTCAACTCCAAATGAAATTATCAAAGACATTCGTCACGGTTGAGTTGCTGGGATTGCCAAGTGAAGTGTATAGTGTGTTGGAATTGTAGATGAGTTTCAAATCCAAAATCCAAATCACAACTAAATCCCACCAAGACTAAATAACTTGTCGGCGTTATTTTTACTACTTCCCGATATAATAATTCACGCACTTTTTTTCCTCCACAAAACACTTGTGCAGGAAGTGAGAACGATGTACGACGACTTGACTATATTACGTACTTAAATGAAGTCAAAGTTGTTGTAAGAAGTTGGAAAGAAACTTGTCGCACTCGTACTCGCACATGTTCCTATTCAAGTCACACTTGCTCAGCACTTAAATGACTAAGATTTCTACGACCATGAAAGAACTCGACTGCGTGTACGCGTGCAAATGGAAAATATTTCTGATACTTTTTCCACACAAATCCTTTTCGTCGACGTTCGTCGTGTGTGTGTGTTTGCACTTTTTATCGGTTTCTTGCCATAATATATTAGCCCCACAAACTAACTTTTATCCTTATGTTTGCATTTATTGTGGCATGGCTTGCGGCTGCTGCTGCTGCTGCTGCTGCTCCACAGTGCAGTGTTGTGGTGGAATGTGTCTCTGTCTCAACTTTTCCAAACAATAATTTATAAATGTTTTGTCAGGAAGGTTTTTCTTTTTCGAGAAAACACACAAGACAAGAGACATGGGATGCAATGTGATGGCACGATACAATACGATACGGGACGCAGCAGTTTATGTATCAATGCTTGAATTTTTTGACTGAATTCACAAGTGTTAAATGTGTTGTTGATATTTGCTTCGTGTGCTTGGTAAATGTACTTGAAAAAGATTATTTTAATTTTTGGGAAGCTTTTCAAATCGTGTGTGTGTATGTTGCGTGTGAAATGAATCACTTGAATAACGCCATGAATCACTGCGACACACACACACAGGAAAGAGTTTAAGATTCCGAAATCTCAATGCGATGCAATGCAACAAGACGACAAGCGAGGCAAAGGAAAGAAATGAGACTGAGTGAGCCTATTGAGCCACCACGCTTGATTAAAGAATATCATCTCATCTCTTCTTCTCTCCGCATATTTATCCGCGTCGCGTCTTCGCATCTCTGTAGACTCTCACAGTCAAGTCAGCCACAAGCAATGCATCCATGCTCGCCACAATACTTTACACACAATAATAAAAGACTTTCATTCACAAAAAAAGCAATGAGAGAAGAAAAGCACATCTTCATACTTTCATACTTTCAGCAGCAGATCAGAGTTCGACTTCGTCTTCATTTTTTGACATCATTCTTATTACGTATTATATTTGTAGTAGTAAGTTTATTAGTTTATTGGACATGTAATAATCATAATAATATTCCTATTATGGTTATAGTATGACAAAGTTATTAAAAACTTTGCCATTGAAGCCAGCCAGTAAGTGCAGCGCATTGCATTGCATTACATGACATTCCTTCCCTTTTTCTATCTACTACAAATAATATTACAATGTTATTATTATTATTCCCAACAGAGTCACAAGTCTCACAAGAATCAGAGAATCAGAGTTGTGGAAAGAAAATTCAATTGTTCGCCAACTCGTCTCGTCTCATCGTCTTCTTCTTCGTGATGTTGACAAGAAGGCTCTTTCATAAATTCACATGAGAAGAGGAAGAGAAGGGATGAACCAATACATACGTACTACATGAATAACATGAATTCATAGATGACCAAGCAAAGCACGAACCACGAACCACGATCAACAACGAACAAGAATAAACTTTGTAATAAAATAAGAAACTTGGTCTTTAGCGTCTTCTGCTCTCAATTTTTTGTGAAAGGGCAGTTATATGATTATATGAGTATATGGATGGCTGATGCTGAGGCAATTGAGAGAATCTTCAAGCAGAGCAGAGCAATATACCCATCAACAACCTAACCAGTAAAGAATCAACGTCTGTCCGTCCAACTTTGACCCGAAATTATTTTTCCCCAAGTCAGGCGCAGTATTTATATATAATAATTTATTGCATCCATGCTTGATATAAAAATTTATTAATAAAATACAATAAATCAGTGGAGTGGAAACTTAAGTCTTCATGTGAGTCTTCGGTTGTTGTGGGCCTTGTTGCTCGACTCTGTGCATTGCATGCGCATGTGTGGACGATCTAAATTAAATCTCCGAATGAAATATAGTCTAGTATGTTATGCAGTTATACTAGACTATCAAGTATCAACTTAACAGAATGCGAATATATATTGAATTCGTTGACCATACTTGGTTTGGCCAAGAATGTATTCATTCTTTACACAAAATACTCAAACTCGATAGTGCATTTTTCTTTCGCTGTGCACTGTGCTGTCAACATTAGTCCGGTGTTTTACATCTGACTGAGAGTGACTTGTACTGACTTGTACCTTCCGACCATAGTGAATTTCTTACCTAGGTATTCAAAGGTACAAGATGTATCTTGAGGAATAAAGTTGACGGCGTTTGTATGCGTGATGTGGACAACTACTTGATGGACCATCGCACCGTACTGATGATGTGGGTCAAGTCAACAGTCAATTAAATAGGAAACTGACGACAAAATTGAAAGTCAACATTCCTTCATAAATTATTGTAACTCGTGAATATTTATTGAAGAATTTATGTGTTGATGTCTGCGTCTGGATCGTACGCCCTCACACAGAACATTAAAATCCCACGATTGCCACAAAGCCACAATACTCAATACTCGACAAACCACCAAACCAGACCTTTCAGCACTGCACTGCATTGCAATGCGACGAAGAAGAAGAAGATAACGACGACAGTTGTCAAATTGCAAAATTAATTCATAATTTGTCCACACAATTTGTAGACAACTTCTTGATAGTAAAA
>JAQIYH010000150.1:0-12679 GCA_034700885.1 Paratullbergia callipygos | reverse complement strand
CCACCCCTCTTTTTGACACCCCCTCCGGGGGCTCAGGAGTGGGGGTTGCCCACCAGTGGTTTTGGTTAGGTTTCGGCGAGGTTAGGTTAGGTTCTTCCCCACAAGAAACTCTTGCGGGCAAAAAATTCTCCCCACCCACCCCCCTTCGGGGTCAAAAAATTTTTTTTTCTTAGATCGACGAGAAATGTCGTGAAACGTGAAAATTTGGGGCAATGTTAGAAAAAAATTTTTTTCTGGGACTTTGAAATTTTTTCCCTCAGGCCCTTATAGGGAGGCTAACCGGAGTTGCCTCCATCCGGATTAAGGACAAAAGTTTATTAGTCCAGACTAGTATTAATTGATCCTCAATCTCAAATTAATACAGACAAGAAGGCATTGAAGGGGGATTCATTTGCAATGAATCTTGGCCTGGTGGCGGTAGTACCCACCCCGACTCTGATACACCTTGTCGCACTATTCACTTTTGCGTGGTAGCCAATCACTTTACTTCATGCCAATGTCCTTCTCGTTTGTATGCACTGTTCGTATGTGTTGGTCGAGCTTGTACTTCTACATAAATTTGCCCGCATCAAAGTTGCAAACGAGGGGCTTCTCCACTAAGCAGGCTTTCGTGTTTTCTTCGGTGTTGAATCTGGATATGCACGTTGCAGAATTGGCAATAAGTCCAGCCCTCGTTCGTGTGAGCTGTCTTCAAATGCAAAGCAACGGAAGTGGTTGACTTGTACATTTTGTCACACATTGCGCACTTCTGAGCCTGGACATCAATATGAGACCTTTCGTGTGTTTTCCATTGCGACACTTGCGTGCATCGCTTCCCACAATATCGGCACTTGCGCGGTTGTTCCTTCGTATGCACTTGGCTCACATGAAGCAGCAATATTTGATTCGTATGAAATCCTTTCTCACATAATTGACAAATGTGACCCTTTTCACCAGTGTGAAGTCTACGAAGCCCACGAAGTGTAAACCCCATGCCACAATGGTCGCATTTGAATGATTTCTGTAATTTTTTTTGAATGATTTCAATCGTCCCGGTATGTATCCTCATATGCTGTGGGCGTATCCCCGGAAAAATAAACCGCGACACACTGATAGAGATTTGCGAATTTATAGACACACTAATTACTAACTAATAATTAGTGTAGGGGTTTGCGCTTTTGATTCCGAATGTGTGTCCTCTCATGGCGGTTTCTATCACTTGATGTACTAAACCGTTTTCAACAGTAGGAGCATGCGAACGGCTTCTCTCCAGTATGGATCCTTTCGTGCTCTTTACGTCGGCTCGTACAACCAAAAACCTTTTCACAGTGTTGACATTTGAACGGTTTCTCGCCCGTATGACTTCTATGGTGTCGCCCAAGATGTGATGAGCTACTGAATGTCTTCTCACAAAACTTGCACTTGAACGGTTTTTCTCCCTATGCATTCTCCTATGCCGGCTATGGTTTCCAGATTGTGAGAATGTCATCTCACATAATTCACATTTGAATGGTTTCGCGCCGATATGAGCCCACATGTGCTGCTTGAGACTATCCTGTCCCAGATATTTCTTGTCGCACAATTTGCATTCAAATTTCTTTTCTCTGTTCGTTGCGTGACTCAATTCGTGATTCTTCTTTCCTGGCAGACTCCGAAATTTTCGCGAACAATGTGAGCATTTATACGGCTGCTGATCACTGTGAACTCTTTTGTGTCTAGTCAATGCACTTGCTGTTGGAAATGTCTTGGCGCACTGGTCACAATTGTATGGTTTCTCACCCGTATGGATTAGCAAATGCACTTGCAAAGCGTACTTGTTCAGAAAGGTTTTCGTACAGTAGGTACAACAGTGATTCCTCTCGCCAGTATGAATTAGTTCGTGTGCTGCTCTTGCAATTCTAGTCTGACATAACATGTTGCAGTATTTGCACGGGAAACCAATGCTTTTGTGCAAAAGCTTTTCGTGCTTGAACCGTGCGCCATAATTCTTGAACTTAACATCACAGAATCTGCATTTAAGCAACTTAAGAGTGGAATGACTTCTTTCGTGCGATCCCAATTGTTGGCTGGTTCTGAAGGTATCATTACAGAATTTGCACTTGAAAGGTTTCTTGCCAGTGTGACTCCTAATGTGTTCGGTTAGATCTGCTCTATGGTAGAATTTTCTCTCACAGTATTCCACTGAAGGTTCTTCTCAGCATGAAGGCGTTCGTGTACCAATTTACTTTTGCGAAGGCCCGAAGGCCAAATGTTTTTTCGCAATAGCTGCATTTGTGTTCTTTCTTCTTTTCATGAACCGTAAGCTCATGATTCTTGGAGTCACTGGGTCTGCTAAATGTTTTAGCACAATAGGTGCACTTGAATGGTTTCTCTCCACTGTGTGTCATTTTGTGTGTCTTCAAATCAGAATATCGGATCAGGCAAACCGGACACTGCTTCCAATGGCGTTTGTCAAACGTGTCAACGTCATGCCTTTTCTCATGTATGACTCGATACATTCGTAGACTGAATGTCATGTCGCATATTTCACATTTGTGTTTCTTGATCTTCTTGTGAACCGAAATGATATGATCTCTTCTCTTGTCAGGTCTCACAAAACCTTTCCCACAATGCTGACATAGAAATGTTCTTTCCCCTGTGTGAATACTCATGTGGACTCGCAAGTCTGAAGCACTGGAATCTGGAAAAGTTCTTATCGCAGATAAGGCAACAATGAAATCTTTTCGTACTGTCTGCTTTGGTACTTTCATTTGATTGGATTTGAACTTCAACCCGTTGTAGTCGGACCCAACATTTCCTCATTTCAGGAACATCTGCCATTTGACGTAGTTCAAGTATTAGTATAGTACTTAAAACATTAGTAGATATATCTTACAACCAATAGCCGATTACCACTACCTTCTGGTTCCATAGTGTCCAGTATAATATCGAGCAGTATTTTGACTTCCAGCCTCCAGGCTCTCCAGGTGTGGACGTGGATGTAGATGCAGAAGAAGTCAGTGGCACTTGAAATTATTGTCCTGTTCTATTGCCACTTTTGCCACCAATTAAACACCTTTCAACATTATGTAAGCTTAAATTCTTTCCTCTTTTGTTGAAATCTATTCGTAAAAAAAAGAATCCCGCTTGACTGCATTCGCTTCAATAATCTTCCGAGTCAACGCTGAGAGATACGAAAGACAGAAGAAACGCTTGAGACATTTTCAACCTTTCGGATTCTTTGTTCATACTTTTTATATTCATGCCAGTCAAAGTTTTGATTGTGCAATTTTGTTGAACTTCAGGTTACAATATTTAGATGAATGTGTACAGAACCACGAACTACGAACAATACGATTGCACTCTCTCCTAGAGTTGAGTTGGATTGGGGTTTTTGAAAATCCAATCCAGTCCAAGTCCAAGTTCTTAAAATGAAAAAAATCCAATCCAATCCAGGTCCAAGTCCTTAAAATTAAAAAAATCCAATCCAATCCAAGTCCAAGTTCTCACAGTTTTCAAAAATCCAGTCCAGTCCAATCCAATTGGATTGGATTGGACTGGATTAATCCAACAAAATCCAATCCAATTCTCGTCTCGACTGCACAAATGCGTTGAGTTGGATCGCGGTTTTTGAAAATCTAATCCAGCTCAGTCCAAGTTCTCAGAATTTAAAAAATCCAATCCAATCCAAGTCCAAGTTCTCAGAATTTAAAAAATCCAGTCCAATCCAAGTCTAAGTTTCTGACAATTTCAAAAATCCAGTCCAGTCCAATCCAATTGGATTGGATTGGATTGGATAAATCCAACAAAATCCAATCCAATACTCATCTCTACACTACTAAACAATCTCAAGCCTCCATTACCACTACAAATTGTATTTTGTCACCTTGTAGTCAATTGAAGTGTAGTATTGAAATCAACCAAGGATATTTGATTGTAACCGCTTCTTTATTAGTATCAAAATTTTGAAATAGTATATCAAAATTAGTAACCCTAAAAATTCATTGCATTCACTCCATTGTTCTCGAAACACTATCAAGCACCACCATATTATTAGCACGTAAGTTTCTGGCGTGAATTAGATAAGTTGTCCTGAGCTCACGAACGCCTTGCCGCTACCACATTATTTAGATTGGAATGTATTCTCTCCAGTATGACGACGCCTCTCATGCTCTCTGGCATTGGAAGAACCGATGTATGTCTTTTCACAAAACCGACATTTGAATGCTCTCTCCCCAGTATGAACTGTCATGTGAAGTTTCAGACCACTTGCCCCCAAGTACTTCTTGTCACACAATTTGCACTCGAATTTCCTTTGCCTGCTTGTTGAATGTGTCAACTCGTGCCTCTTTTTTTTGGAGGCAGATCTTTAAATTTTTGAGAGCAATACGAGCACTCGTATGGACGATGATCACTGTGCACTTTCTTGTGTGTGGTTAAATCGGCCGAAGATCGACATGATTTGTTGCACTGATCGCATTTGTACGGCTTCTCACCAGTATGGACTCTCATATCATGCAGCTGTAGAGCGTATTTATTTGAAAACTTCTTGGAACAGTAGCTACAACATTGTGTCATCTCGCCAGTATGAATTGGTTCATGTCTTGTTCTTCCCTCTCGTGACCCAAACAATTTGTTGCAATATTTGCACGGGAATCCAATTCCCTTGTGTACACTCTTCTCGTGAACAAACCGGTTGGAAACAGATTTGAAGCTCACGTCACAGTATCTGCACTGGAATAACTTTTGACTTGAATGAATTCTTTCATGCACATGAACTTGACAGCTGGACTTGAAAGTGCCAGTACAGAATTTACACTTGAACGGTTTCTCGCCTGTATGCGTTCGGGAGTGTGTTGTTAAATCGTTTCTACGGTGGAATGACTTGTCGCAGTAAGTACAGTGGAATTTCTTCTCGCCGTGAATCCTTTCATGATTGAGTTTCGTTGTGCGAGTGCTGAACATTTTCTCGCAATGGTCGCATTTGTGCAGTTTCTTCTTTTCATGGACGCACAGCTCTTGGTTTTTGCAATTACTTTTGTTGTTGAACGGTTTGTCACAATGCCTGCACTTGAATGGTTTCTCGCCGGTATGACTCATCATGTGTTGCTTCAAGCAATAAGTCTTGATGAAGCAGACAGGGCACTTCTTCAATTTCTTGAAACGCTTGTGCTTAATTTCATGACATCTTTCATGTTGGATTTGGTCTTGTCGATGACTAAATGTTTTGTTACACATCCCACGTTGGTATTTCTTGACATCAGCATGAACAGCATTAACATGGTTTCTCAAACCATCCCGTCCCACGTAACGTCTTTCACAATGTTCACATTGGAATGGTTTCTGTTTCTGACTCATATGAATATTTGTATGCACTTTTAAGGCAGAGTAATTGGAGAAGTCAATGTTACATATGACGCAACGGTTCTTGCCAATCTGAGTCTGAATCTTCATCTTCTGGGATTCACCCTGTTGTGACTCCACTCGTTCCAACCGAACCCAACATTCTCGGACTTTAGGAAAATCTGCATTGTATCAAATAGGGAGAATAATTACAGCTTTGTCAACAGTATGCATGGCTGACTCAATCCGTGCAAGCACACTAAGCAACTCGATTAATTTCTTACGTTTATGCATCTTCAGACGTTGGTCCACATATCCAAATTCCAATTTAATTTGTTCTAGTAGCAAATAATATTAAATTACAAAGATGAATATGGAGATATTAGAAATTAACTGGACAGAAATTGTTAAATTGAACTTTTACTTTTGCGATTTGCTCTTAACTTAACTGGGGATACAGTTATAGAAATACAGACCTACAATTATACCACGAACAAGGCGAAGGTCTAGTTCAAATCTTTTGTGAATAAAGATGATGCTGCTGTGTGTTGTGTCGACTGACTGGTTGACTCAAGTCAATAACAAATCAGATCGGATGAAAGCACATGATTTTATATTTGTATTTTCCTTCCTACAATCTCATCCTTTGTTTTCACAGACCCTTGGCCTTTGCGCGTCCCTTGGCTCTCCTGTTCTCGACTATGCGACTCAGCCAAACAAGACAGAGATGCCTGGCAGTGTCTACTGGTATCTAGTCTTTGTTCATCATCTGGTTCACAAATCTGGCAAAATATTATAATACAAACTAGTAGCTCTGTATTTGCTCTATCGAAAAAAATTGCACATGACCATAGAAGTTAAAAGTATATATATAGGTACAAAAGTATACAATTTTATTCATAAATAATTTCTTCATTCACATGCCCAACAGTAGTCGACCCTCGATTGTATTTAATTTATCTTATTGTCAAGTTCAACCAATTAACACAACGGATTGTATTTACGAGAGATTGCAATTTGGAAATTCGCATGTCAGTTCTTTAGGGGTTTCCATAGCCATATGTACGTTTATTCTATGACTCCGAAGACCTTGGTGGCTACGGTATACTTTGTCGCAGTCGATGCACTTGAATATTGTGTTCGTATGTTGTGTCTTGAAATGGTAGGAGAGCGTAGATTTCGACATAAATATTTTGTCACACATTGGACATTTGTGCATGTGCAGTTTGCCATCAGCGTGAGTCTTCTCATGTGTTTTCCATTGAGACATTTGTGTACATCGTTTTCCACAAAATCGACACTCGTACGGCCGCTCCTTCGTATGTACCTGGTTCACATGAAGACGTAGATTGCCCATAATATGGAACCGCTTCCCGCACAACTGGCAAACATGATTGTTTTCTCCTGTATGTACCCTGATGTGCTCCTTGAGATGACCAACGTACGTGAAGCCTTTGTCACAGTGTTCGCATTTGAATACCTTCCTGGCTTCAATCGTACCCGCATGTATCCGTTCATGTCGTCGTAGATTGGAACCACATTTGAATGTCTTCTTGCATGTTTTGCACTGATGAACTTGTCGATTCCAGTCATGGGTACTCATCATATGCCAAGTGCGTCCGCTGTGCGTTGCGTACCTCGCTGGGCAATAATGGCATTTGTGAGGCTTTTCATTCGTGTGTGAATTGACGTGGTTCTTGTAACACGTTAGAGTAGAAAGATATTT
Organism: Paratullbergia callipygos; assembly: GCA_034700885.1. Taxonomy (NCBI): domain Eukaryota; kingdom Metazoa; phylum Arthropoda; class Collembola; order Poduromorpha; family Tullbergiidae; genus Paratullbergia; species Paratullbergia callipygos. The sequence continues at coordinate 5,652 of JAQIYH010000150.1, read as the reverse complement.
GCTGCAAACAGGGCACTGGTGCGGAGTGACTTTTGTTCCAGTATCTGGATCGATTCGAACAGTTGCGTGGACGAACTTTGCATGAGTTCGAACCTGACACTGCTGGAAGAAGGCTTTGCCACAATGTTCACATTGGAATGGTTTCTCGCCAGTGTGCTCACTCATATGCACTCTCAAGTAGCAGGAAGTGGAGAAGTTCTTATCACATACGAGGCAACGATAACTTTTACGTTCCTTGCCCTTGAGTATGATCTTGCCTTTTTGATTCGAAGCCCCACCTCGTTCCAACTTCACCCAGCACGGACGCATTGCTGCTGCCACCAAATCTTTAATGTGATACGGAATTCATTATCATATGTTCCCATCTACGTCAAGGTTAATGTGCATCGACGAAATGGGGAAACGAATAAATTTTACTTACCACTATGATACGACTTCAACTCCATTCTCCAGATCCCAGTAGTCGCACCCGGCTTAGAAACTGGATAAAGTAACGAATCGGCTACCGGCTCTTATGAAGGAAGTCTAAAATTTACCAGATGTGAAACTATTGAAATTTATTTGTAATTGTTTAAGCCAAAACCAATTCTGTAGTATTTGTTTCTCGATTTCTAGTTTTGTATGGAGCAAGCAAGTCTGCTGAAAGCATGCATTACTTCTTTAACTTAAATTGTAGATGTAGATCCCGCTTGCACAAAAAGCAAGGAGCAGACGGACAGAGAAATGCAGCCAAGCTATGCTATGTCTTTGTTCCATTCATTGTTGTGATTTTGTTTGTTTGAATTAATTAGGGCATATTGATGAACATATCGCCCACGGACTAGTTTCCTAATTCTGGAAAATGCAAGTTTGAAAGCCGAATGGTTACGTCTCTGGACACCGAATGTTTTAGTTTCTGCCAAGACATTGTGTCATCGTTTGTGTACAGTGATGACAGGGAAATGTAAGGTTGACATTGACATACGGGACTTTGCTTCCAAGTGGAATTTATTTGTGCACTATGGCACTATCCACATTGTACAACCGACTGGTGACTAATTCGTACCAGTAGTGAAATTTGAAAAGGAGTAGAATCGACACCTCTTTTATTTAATCCTTAATTAGAATTCATTCGCAGATGAATTGATACCGTCGTACTCTCGTACTCTAAGCTCAGGGTCAGTATTTTCCTCAGTCAATGTCAATTCGTTGCGAAGTAAAAACTGTTGGCCTGATCGGGCCCTCTGGTCTAAGTCCGTTTAAAAGTTTTCAGTCTGCCCATGCTAATTTGTGAATTCTTGTGCTGTTGTGTTTTCTAGTTGTCGGCTGCGATTTCGCGTGTATGCTTTGTAGGAGTGATTGTCTCTCCAGCCCCAATGCAAGGGAAACAAGATTGTCATCAGGATCTTGAGTTGGACAAGTGCGTCGTTGTCCTGAACAAGAACTACAACCTATGCTATGAATATTGCGAGTTTAGTATGCAAGAATGAAGAGTCGTGCTTGGCATTGAATTATTCCTGCTGTCAATTTAGTCATCCACTATGATCACTGTTAATTTAATACTTTGTCTATATTAGTTGTGGTTATCTACTGGATATACTTGATTCTACATTCTAGATTGAATAAAATCCCCATTCAGGCAAATAGAGAATCTTCAGCACCAGGCTCAACTGCCTCTTCCTTTTCTGGCAGGTGCAGACTTCATTGCACCCACAATTCCTGCATACTTTGTGGAAGCAGTATGCTTCTGCTTCGAGAAAGAAAATAGAATGACAAACCCAGATTCAATCCTAATGCCAGAAATGTCACCAATTTCAGCTTCGATATCATTGCCAAGAATTGTCTTTCAAATGCTGATGAAAGTCTTTAAAAATTTGTCAAGTTGAAATTTGAAATGAGGGACAAGTGCAGTGTTCTGAAGCACATTAACAATTTTATTTATCTATTTATTTATAAAAGAAAAAGTGTGCGGTAGTAACCTACTAAAGTACAACAACACTACTACACATGTCATTGAACCAGAAGCCAAGCTGAGGGCATTCGGTAGACAAGAAACCCTTTCAATTCAATGCCAAAAGCAACTGCAGCTTCCACACACCTCCTTTGATGTGTGATGAACATTGGTGATGATGACGACCAACATAAATTCCTGAATCAATCTAACCACTGAAGGCATAGAATGTAGAATCACTTTTTGATTTGATTTGATTTGATTGTTTTAGGGCGTTATTCCAATATCTAACTTGAAGTTGCCCTTGACGGCCACTTGAACAAGTGTCACTTGACCTCAAGTCAAGTCCGACTCGGCGTTCGGTATTCCGAGCGCGGCACTTATTCAAGTGTACCTTGAAGTGTGAAGTCGCACTTCAGCGGCAAAACTAGACCTTCAAGTGGCACTCCAGTGCAGCTTTTGTTGATTTGAACTTGTAGCAATGATTATAACAACATGGAAATGATGTAGCAACAATGGTTTAATTATAAATTATTAACTATCAATTCAACGATTGCGTCAAATTTTGCACGAGATACAGAAGATTAAGCTTGTAACTTCCCTATTATTACATTGGCCAATGCTTAAATAAAATTAACACCTTCAGGTCTTTAAGTGCTACACAGACTGCGCACTATTTTTTCTTAACTGGAATATTACCAACTGCACGAAATTTAACTTTCTCTAATAAATGAGCCTGCGCATGTCCAAAAGGGTTGATGAATTGTGATCATCTTCGTCAGATGACATGTTGCAATGTTGGTCCAAAAGTTTCAAAGTCCAACACAATTTACCTACGTTTTGATTATTGATCACCTGATTATTCACGATTCCGATGAGAACTTCCAGTAATTTAGCTTAAACCACACTGACACTTGAATCTCAAGTCTGCTCTGAGCAGACTTGAAATTTGATACCAAGTGAAGTGAGAATTGGAACACTTCAAGTGTCCCTTGAGTGACCGGAATAACAGAAAATTGAAGTTGCACTTACTCAAGTGAAGTGTTCAAGTCGAACTTCAAGTTCGGAAAATTGGCACGTTGGAATACCGACAAATACTTGAAGTTACACTTCCGACTTCAAGTAAAAGATTGGAATAAGGCCCAAAGTCAGGTGGAAGTGTGACTTGATGTCGTTGTGCTGTTGGGTCATTAGTATCTTCTTCTGCAACCAATGTGTACAGCTTGGTTCCATTCAGGGCAAGTAATTCTAGGCGATGTGTCCCTTGATGTGGATATCCCAGATGCCATGTGATATTTAATGTAGATCCACTCACCAAACTTGTTTTGATTGTACCTTTTGGCATCCCGCACGGTGGCGGTGAGCCATTGTCAATGTAGTCAAGATTGTAACGACGAGCTGGTGGAAAGGTTAATGACACATGTGCGTGGACGAGCTGGATCGGGATCAGCACAATAACTATGACTCCAACTGCAGTGACAGTAGTAGCAAGAAGTGGCACCAGCAGCGGCAGCTTGGTAGCTGACATTCTGAATCTGACTCACTTGAAGTAATGAACTGAAGTATGGGTTCATCATCTTCACAACGAGCAACGACGTCTGCTTGTTGGTCAACTTTCGATTTCTTGCACAATGATGAGCTGAATGATGAGCATGCTAATTGATCTTGTATATAAAATGAACCTTGTCGTAACTTGTAGACTTGCAGTCTACTTTGTAACATTTCTGTTGTGATTACGCAATTACTTTAATTTTTATTCCAACTGTACATTCTCGTCGCCACATCATCTTCGTTCGCCCGTCTGTTGTCTTTCTGTTCAAGAATACATGCAAATAAGAAGAAACTTTGTAGCTGTATACAGTAGCTGTTGTATTGTTACAGAAGCAATTTGACAATTACAATTTGCAATGTAAATTAAAAATACTTTTCTACTATTATACAAACTTCATTCATCTTCATATCATGTTCATCTCTAGTGATGTGACTTGTGAGTAAGTAACTCAAGATGGTTAAACGCCGGTTTCTATTTCATATTTATGAATAAATATACACACGAAGATCCAGGGAAGGATTTCGATAATTAATTGTGTCACAATTTTCTACAGATCGAATAAAGTTTCCACATTTATTAAGACCGGTTCCGATTTCGGACACAAATAGCAGCCTTGAACTCCAATCCAGTCCAGTCCAGTCGTCAGTCACAAAAATGAGGTATCAAGTGCACATCCAATTGTTAATGCAATGTTTTTATTTATGAGGTCTCTCCGCATGAGACACTCGTAAAATAAGCAATCAAGTCATGGCCATCGTGTGTTGTGTTCTTGTGTTGTGTTTGGACGTTCATGAATTACGAGATTCTAGATGGGACAAAATGTGACAGTCATATCCATACGAAAGCACGAACAAACTATAGATCAATACATCATAAAAAAAAGTTTGCAGTAGTGTTATTTTAGCCGTAGCTGGCGAAGAGCATTGACAAATTGTGAAACGGGGAAAGCCTGGACATAAAAAAGGAAAGTTTTTATTGCAAATGATGAGATGAGAAAAAGATGACAATTGACAATGACAATCATTGAAAGAAGACTGAAGACACAAATGACAGGCGCAAGGCAAAATGACAGCAATGACAGTACTACAAAGAGAAAAATGTTTACTAAAAGTCAAAGAACAGACATTAATCGTATAGATCTTATTTTCCTTGACTAAAAGTTTTCTTCCTTTTTTTTATAGTAGTGTAACAAGTTCTAGTTTCCATTTTATGACAAATGACAACCGACAACGACTGCGATGACGGCTGCTGGTTTAATGGCCTACTTGTCATGTACTGTGTTCGGATGCTCCAATAATGTCAATCACTTTCACTATCTTCAGTTTGTAGACGAGAAAAGCCGTGTGCATTGGTATTCACTGATCATTATATTGATGATTGAATTGAATTATAAGTGCATGCTGACTGACTGTAAACTAAACTTCGACCACCGTCAGTTTTCAGCTGTAAATTAAAGTGGAGCTTATCTTCTATTAACCCCGGAATCGAATGCTCAAAGGCACAGGTCCTACTTCAGTCCCTCCACCACGACCGCCACAACAACAACTACTACCATTCCGAATTCGAGCACAAATCAAAGTTGTTCAATTAATTTGTTTCAATAAACATGTATTCAGACGTTTGGTACGGAATCTTGGTGGAACAGATGCAGTACTTCTTTATGATCTGTTGAGAGATCTGTTTATCACATTGGTAAGCTTACTTGCCATCAATAAACTTGAAATGTATGACAAAGAATGGCAGCACGTTCCATAATATAATTGGAACTTATTGTTTGTATTTAGATGGACAACAATGGCCGAGCTGGTAGGAAAATCATCAATGCGCTTGTCAATGTATTTAGTGAAGTATTTGTTCTATTTACAAATCAACTTGTAACCATCGCGGATTGGGATTGTTGGGGATCACAAATGGAGGTGACGATGGAGGAATTATGTACATTTATTGATCAAAATCATAAGGTGGTTTGCAATTAGTAACCAGCATCCACAATTCCAAATTGCTTCACCTGTCACTTTGTCCGTTATCATGTCCTTGATTTGGATTTAGGATCTTGTTCAACTAAATGATTGGGTTATAAATACATCAGATGCAGATAGCAAACCAATCCATGAGAATCAGACACCACGGACTCGATATTCATGTGTCAAATCACCAAAACCAGAAATAT
>JAQIYH010000149.1:0-12697 GCA_034700885.1 Paratullbergia callipygos | reverse complement strand
GCCAAACCAGTCGTACTCTTCCTACATACTACATTACGTGATGTTGACCAGTTTACAATGGTCGGAGTTCCCTGACCGAGTTGCAGCTGTTTGCAACTATCTCATTTATTATTGAATGCAATAACGTATGTCATCATCATGCCGTGACACACCTGATTTCCAGCTCCCAATCTTGCTGAACCACACAACGACCAGCGCAAGCACCTGATTTCCAGCTCACAATCTTGCTGAAACACACAACGACCAGCGCAAGCACCTGATTTCCGGCTCCCAATCTGGCTGCACACCACAACGATTTTGCCGAACCTGTAGAGGAACTGCAGGTGCTGAACTGCAGGTGTTGTGTGCAGGCACGCAACCACCTGGTCTCCGGATCCAAATCTTGCTGAACCACACAATGACCAGTGACCAGCGCAAGCACCTGGTCTCCGGCTCCCAATCTTACTGAACCCAACAACGAGCCTCTACAAACATTAGAGTAGAGGAATTGCAATTGCAGGTGCCAATGCAGCTCAAGCACCTGGCTCCCAATCTTGCTGCTAAGGAACGCCACAAATATCCTCCCCAACCGGCCAGAGTAGACCAAGGCGTCTGACAAGGTCAAGGGGGTGGAAGCGGAATTGCGGCTGCTGATGACAATGCACCGCCAGCAAGTGCTTATCCGGCTCCCAATCTTGCTGAGCCCCACAGCCCCCATCCGGAGACTGATTGAGCAGACCATGGCGTTGGACAAGGGCTAGGGCGTGGAAGTTGCTAATGACAAACCAGCTCAAACGTCTGGTCTTGCGGCGGGACTTTCGGCTCTCAATCTTGCAGAACCCACTGAACCCCACCATAATCGTCCCCACTGGTAGCAGACCTGTCATGACAGGCGCATCAGTGTGTCTGTAGCGGTGGAGGAGGTCGGTCCAAGGACCGGATGTACTTGATCCGTCACGGTAGGAAACAGAAGGACAGCCGGTATCCATCCTAACCACAACTGCTCAAGCTGCATCGGTCCCAGGTAAACGAGTTCTCAGTCTTCCTATCCCAGCACCAATTCGTTTCAAATTGTACAAAACAATTTATTGCCAATACTACTGTAAATTGTAGTAGTTCGTGGGGCCGTGTCGTTCATTTCTACAACTTGCTTTTGCGAAGAGTTATGGAGTTGACTCAGTTAACTGGGTGGCATCAGATCAGTTGAGCACACTATGACCCCAAGCCGTTGCCATCCTTCAAAGAAGAAGATATGAATGTAAGCAACTTTTTGAAAATCTTAAACAAATCGCAATCGACAGTGAAATACTGGGCCCGACATTAATGGACAGGCGATTAAATGTTAATGTTTTATGTGTTTAGATTGGAACTCTGGCGTGGGTACGATACGAGGGGTGATAACTACGACGTTGCGCGTCGAGACCGGACACCGAGCCCAATGCACCACACAATCCTCGAATTTGTGTAAGATCTGACATCTGACACAGTACACCAACTAGAAGGACATGTCGCTTCTTTTGGAATGTTGTTGCTAATGTGTTTGACTTGTTACAGAAACACGTTGCTGTTAAGATATGGTCGAGATTAGGAGAAGCCGAACGGCAGAAGGCTGGTTGGTCGAGTTGTTCTGACGCCGTAAAACAACAGGTCATATCGAATCAATGATTCATAAAACTCCAAACACGAAGTTTTGTGCTGAAGCCTGGAGAGAGCACTTCGCTCTCACAATACTACCAGACTAAGCATGGCCAATCAATCTGGGATAGCACTCAGCCGATGCTTGGAAGCTACGTGCAACCAAATAGAGACAGCCCGCATGGCATTGGAGAACCAATCATCCTTGTCCCCGAACGTTCCTACATGGCGGGACTGACGGATGAGATTCGGGGGAGTTTCATGTTCATGAAGGACCCTATTCAACAAACTCTTTTGAACCCAATCGAACGACTCAATAATGTCAAGGCGTTTGCAACGCAGGTGATAAGCAAAATGATTACAATAGTCACAATTTATTGTGCAAATACTGAAGGAATTCCAAAGATCAGTATCATGATTACGTTCTTAAATTAATCAGATTGCACTGAGGCGCAGCTCCTAATGGCCAACTGGGGTTTGGGAATCGAGCCGCCTCCGGTGGAAGTCGGAGGTCGTGTGGTGCAACCGCCAACGACAGAATTCAACAGTAAGCTCGTCACATTGGCACCGGCTGACAATGAATTCAGAAAAATAACGATTCTTGGAATTGTTTAAACTGGTGAACAAAATATGTATTTTTCTGCTCCCTACGATCGGCTTCGTCGATTTAATTTTAGGTCACCTGAAGTGATGGGCCATGTTGTGTGCACCGAGATACTTGGAGCCAGCGAAGAAACATGTGGAGACATACAGGAGCGTCGCACCTGCACTCGGCATTGAATGGAGTCAGCCAGAAATACAATCGTTACATTTGCCGCAAGGTAGCGTACAAGCGGTACACTTGGCGGTTGCCGCAAGGTAATATGATGTCAGGCAATGCCATTCGTACGCACATCCGAAAGCAACTTCATCTGCACGAGGTCGGTGACCGAACTTAAAAATGTAATATATACTCTTTCCTTTGAAGAATCCAATCCCCTATCTTCACTGCTTGCCTATGATTTCACAATTGCAGTTTCTGGTGGTCATCATGTCAGTGACGACCCATATACACTGCTACTGCTTGTCTCGAATTCAATTCCGTCTCAAGTCATTCTGACCAAGACGTTGAACACGGTCAATTTTGCGGAAAATCGCTCTTCAAATCAAGTGCAAACTCGGAGGAGCAAATTGGGGACTTCAGCTTCCCATCCCAAGGGTAAGAATAGAACCCCATATGTAGAACCCTCGTATAGTAGGAATGGCTGTAACTATACCTTAAACTATAACTAATCCCTTCAACTAATGAGCTAACTGACTACCGAGGCTACAACTAATAGGCTCTTAAATTCTGCAGTCTTCTGTATCTTCTCATATTTGTTTGTGTCTACAGAGGCTGAAAGGCGTTGCGGGAGGATGTGTATGTGTATCACGAGCAGAAAAGAAGCGTGGTAGTACGGACAACTTTTACACGTATTTTTGTCCTGAATAAAACTATAAACCCAACACATGTGGAGATTGCAGACTCATTGGGATTCCACTATTCAACAAGCTCTTGGATGCATACAAAATGGTAGTAAGTCAGCGCCAGACTCTAAGCCTAATTAAAATTATCTGTATTCAAATTCAACTGACTTCATTTAATTCTGTCCAAATATTTGTGATAGATCAACTCCGACTTAATTCCTAGTCGGGTTGCTGTCCATCGCGATGATGCAAGCGATGGACGTCATCAACTTGTGCTGGATTACGGGATTCCTCAATTCCAGATTGGGATGGAAAAGGATGCTCCAAGCAAAGTAAACTTGACTTATATTGACTTATATAATCACGTAGAAGCGCATCAGCGAAAGACTGTTTTTGCAAAAGCGGGGGACGGCGGGGAGACTGGAAAATCCTGTGTCAGTGGTGGATCACACGCTGATTCGTCGAGGACGCGACTTTTTGGACAGTTGTGGATCACACGCTGACTCGTCGAGGACGCGACTTTTTGGACAGTTGTGGATCACACGCTGACTCGTCGAGGACGCGACTTTTTGGACAGTGGTGGATCACACGCTGACTCGTCGAGGACGCGACTTTTGGTGTCACAGAATGTACGAGAGGGAACTGTCACGCCTACACACTACTAACTACTACGTTCTCGGAGACGGAAGCGGAGCCAACCTTGATGACCTGCAAGGACTCGCCTTTGAGGTTGTCTAGGTCTAGCTGGGTCTAACTTACATGTATTTCAATTGGCCTGGTTCCATCGTGTTCCTGCTGTTTGCCAAAATTGCCAATATGCCCACAAATTAGCCTACCCTGTGGGGCGATACCTCCATCAGGTGCCTCAAGAAAAGAACGAATCTAAACTTTCTAAACTCTATTACTTGTAAACCGAATGTATCATGTATTCTAGTTAGTTACGTATTCACTACTTGCTTTAGGGGACTTAGGACGCGATTGATTTTAGTCTCCTGACGTCCTGACTAACTGATTTTACAACGTCGAATAATAAATTAGGACGAATCTTTACTATTTTATCGCACACTAACTACCGCCCTGAAGGCACATTTTTCAAAATGCCGATGAGCATTTTAGGTTAGGGTAACCTAAAGATGAAATGATATTCAATTCTTAATATTACAGGTTGTAGACTTTAGATTCAGATTGCTTGAGTTTGATTGGCAAAGGTCATCACAGTCATCAGTCATCACTTATTGGAGAAGAGATTTTTCCTACATCGAGCTCATTTCCATACCACAATTTGTTATAATTGGCAGCATTGATTTATATTTCCTCTGAATACCGTGCAAATTGTTTTGCAACAGCAGCAACGTACACATATTAAATCGTGCCATACTGGCCTTACACCTGTAATATGGCGAAATAATATTTGAATTACGAAATCAGTTGAACAGAATTGAGGGTCGGATCACTGTTGCTTACCATTTGTATTGTCGTCGAAGCTCAATGGTTATGAAGAACAAGTGCCGACGGACCCATGTGCCATGTCGTAGTAGTTGTCATACAATGGGTACCGACCTAACGAGAAAAGACATGCCTAGACAAGGGCCCTATTCGTATCCTCCAAATACTTCGTCCAAGAAGTGCACAAAAAATAGCCCATCTGTTGATATGTTGGTCACCTGGAACTTCAGCCACAGTCGGTCAGCCAATGTCGTAGTAAGCCACAGTCGTGGTCAGCCATTGTGGTCGGTCAATGTCGCAGTCAGCCGTTGTCGGTCAGCCAATATCGTGTTACGCTCAGAACAGTCGCAAAGTTAGAGTCAGGAGGAGAAGGTGTACATTTGAAGCTTTCTTGTAAGGATTTAAATATTTTACAATCTCCTTTAATTGAAGAGGTTTGTCTGTTTGTGTTTTGTATTCTGCCACAACTGGCATTTTATCAATGGAGTTCTGAACCTGTTGGAAATGTGGATTGTGATTTAATAATATTTCATTCATTCGTGCGGGTGGTTTCAATCCGTCTGACGACATTTATCCTGATTGCGGCAGTATGAATTTAGCTTTAATAGATGTTTCAAATGACTGAGCGGTTTGATTCTGTCCATCTGGATTAAGTTTGTAGCAGTAAATTATTAAGTCCTTTGGAGGATAGACGCGTTTAGTAAGAGAGTAAGAAACACAGATGAGAGTGAGAACATAGAACTTAAAACGAGGTGGACTTGGATTTTGGTAGCAGTATGACATCATTTGAGAATGCTCGCCTGGAAGAAACTGAGCAAGTGCATCATCACAAGTTGTACTCTTTGTTGGAATCAATGCGGTCGAGGTGGAAATGGAAAACTACGATCGCACCAACATTACATTGACTGGGTTGCAAAATGTGATTCGACGTGTTTTGGCAGTTGTGTCGGAACCAGTCATCCTCATCGTTGTATATGGCGGTGCAATTGCATTGGAAGAATGGGGAAATGATCCACGTGTTGGTGCCATTATCTGGGCTGGATACTTGGGACAACCAGCTTGAGAAGCAATTGATGATGTGTTGTTTGGTATTTACAATCCAGCTGGACGACTTTCACAAACGTTTTACTCGAACGAGTTCAAGAATCAAATGAAGATGGAAGACCATGGATGCCGGATGGATGAACATGCGACCTGTCAATGGTTCACTTGGTCGTACCTATCGATTCTACACTGGACAACCTGTTTATCCATTTGGCTATGGTTTGTCTTTTACAACTTTCGAGTACACGTTGGATCACAATCACATTGGTCCACCTGCAATCAGTCGATCCTTGAGAGGAGAATGTGGCGTTGAGTTTCAGCTCACTGTCCAGAACATTGGACAAATTACGGGTGATCATTCTATTTCATGGTTCATCGCACCACCAAATGCAGGACAAGTGGGCAGACCAATTAAAAGTCTCCTTGACTTTACAAGATTGGCCACGGCGAGGTACGGTGAGCGATCCTCGGCGTCACGAGCGGCTGGGCGTTGGTCATACGACCGGGGACTGATCCATTTGATGGATCAGAGGGGTTGCGCTCCGCGCCCCCTTCCCCGGCGTCACTGCCACGCAGAAAAGCTTTTTTAACTCAAGGCGCCGTGGTGAAACTCATCCTGAATATTAAGTTTCTTATTGCAACGTTGAATTGCAAATCATTGCGATCTGATTTGATTATTGTGCTCGCATTATGGGCTCAAACGCGTTGGATGCGAGGGTAAATAAAAGCTACTACTACTACAAGATTGGCCAGTATACAGAGATTTCAAAATTCTCAAAAACACAGCAAAGAAATTCAACACAACTGTTTCAAATGTCATGCTTTTAAAAACTGGTCGAGCTCTAGGGAAATTTCTACAAGAGCACACACTTTTCAATCAAGAAAAAGTACCCACATACTTGAAGTGTTTGGTCCCACTTCCGTCTCCACAACATACAAATGGTGGTTTAACAAATGATTTGTATCCTGCAACTATAAATATACCAATGATGTATGAAATTCCATTCAAAGAACAATTGTATGAATTTGAACATGATTTGAAGAGTGTGTTCTGTGCAAAGAAACCAGCTCGTCTGCTTTCAAGAAAAGTACTTCTTTTGATGATTGGACTGCTGCCTTCAACATGGCTTTGGAAATATGCGCTCATGTCCATCTCTCCTGTGGACAATTTTCTGACTATGTTTCCTGGACCTAAGAATGAGTTTCATATTATGGACAAAAGTGTGGTTGGAATGAATTACCTCTACATTGATAATATGGGATTATTTATACGTAAGTAACAAATCATTTTTTAGAAGTTCGGATTTTGTAAAGATCTTCGTGCTTATTTTGTTCATTCTTCATCCTAGCATTTTTCCAATCCATTCTCACATACAATGGCAATCTACAATTCTGCCTAAGCGTCGAGCCTACAATAGTTTCTCAAGGCCAGATGATTCATTTGGTACAGAGACTGGAACAAGAGTTTGTTGCAGTGCCAAATGGCGAATGGGTGTAAAATACTATTCATACTACACCAACCATTCACATTTGTTCTATGCTACTTTTGTCCTCAAATATTGACATTGACAACTGTCAGATTTACGCTTTGGGTGGGCCAGGATCAGGCGTAAGTGCCCCCCGCTCCCTTAGCAATCGATGAGGGGCTTTCGGGTTTGTGGGCCCGACAGGGTACAGAAGGTACGTAGGGTCCTTTATTTGATAGATTGTTACTCTACACACTTTCAAAACTGTGTAATCTACTGAGAGGAGTTTTTTGGAAAATACGACGATGATTGAAAATTGAAACCTAAAAAGCATGATCGGCAATCCGCTCTATAGAAGCCATCATTAGTCTGATCTGATGCAATTCCTTCCTTCCTTTTGAGCGCCGGAAACTTCAATCCCGGTAGATCAATACTACTTAATACGTTGCCTTCTACTTAATAAATAAATATATAAAATAAATTATATGTGGTGTATGCTGGAAGTGGATGAGAATAATTAGACAACTCAGACCAGACCACAGATACAGTTTTAGGGCAAGTTTATGCAGTGAAGTACGGAATACGATTGACAGAGTATTGTATTGACAATATGTAGCATGTCTGAGGCGTGTGCAAGAAGCATGCTTTTAAAGTTTAAATAAATACGCCCACTGAGACATGTGGGTAAACTAAATACACTACATTATTAGATCATTTTTATACCTAAAATACCTATAAGATCATTTTTAATGTTTATCCGTGAGCGATGAGAACCGAACGATTTCAGTGGTGTACTGGAATTAACCCGGCATGTTGTTAGAACTGGCTTTACTAGCTTTCTGAAATCCTACTCAACTACTGAATATTGTGAGGTTACTCGGTGTGGGTTTCTCTCACATGGGGTAATGTAGTTCAGAGGCAGACTCGTTGACAGAAAGTGGCAATGTGATCTCGTCGCTGGTGCTCCTATTCCGAAAGTCTCAGAAAGAAAATGAATTAGAACTCAAATCGGTATAATGCAGAAATGAATATATGAATTGTATTTAATAAACCCGAATTGAATACGTTACAATAATGGAATTGTATAAAAAGAAATGAAATAAGTAATAAGAGGAGTAAATATAAAAGTGATCCTCGCTGTACGAAGAGCAGAACAAGAATGAATCGTAGAACAAACTGGAACGTAGAATGAAGACAGTACTTGTCCTTGTACTGTGCACTGGAAAATTACAACATGACATGAAGAACAAAAGACCAGCACAAGAGTGAACAAGTTGCTGCATGAAAAAAGCGACCGTCTCGTTCCTTATCTTGTAACAAAAAACACGACTACAGGAAACTACATTTGAATTGGAATGTGGAAATCCTACGTCGTACAGAAAAAGATTTAGACATGTAAATAACCCGACAATATTCTGCATAATATCACTCTGGAGGTTTCAAATCATGTGAAGTAATTGCTTGCAATATCGACTTGTTTCCAACCTCCTGCTCACATATACAAACTAATATCCTTTCAAGCCTAGCTCCAAATTGTTTGGGATCTGGTCGTGATAGTCGCAGCTGCACCATATATTAATCTTGCTCGCCGTATTAAATTTAAAAAAATCTTAAACCCGTGGGTTCCTAAACTTTCGTCTTTGAAGGTTTATTGTAACTAAGTTCATGCATCTTTGACCTTGGTACTTGGAGGTAAATGTAAATCAAATGTGGAATGTTCCTTTAATACTAACTTTACGCAATTCGATAAGTCGGGACTGGTTGCACTTTCAAATTCCTCATGTTTTCCCGTTCGGCCCGGCCTCCCGGAACAATCAAGAATAAGCACCGTTAGGCAGAGGTTTCGATGATATATGATATATATGTGACACTTGACTGATGCACAATTCAATCGTTGTGCGATTACTGCCGTTGCATTGGCAGAAACAACGGGGGCATTACCCGAACGGTTGTACAATTGCTCATTCTGAGTGATGTCCGCCCTCACATGCAAAAAGAAACATCTGAAGATGAAGCGGGCATAGTAGGCGTTGTTGGTTAATCAGTTGTGTGATTAATGCGGGCCATTGAAACCTGGTAGTATGCAAATCATTTTATTTCTCAATATATTAATATAGGTGATTTGATTATTAGTTGAGCGTATTTAGTAGTACAAAACAATAGACCTGGCCGTTTGAAGATTTAAATGCTGAGGGCCAGAGTCGGACCATGCATTTCACGAATAAGGCGTAAGCATTTATCGGATACATCCATTCGGGTTTCCTGAGCTGTACGCATACAATGTGTCTTTCTTGACTCGATGACAATTTCCTGCACCGTAGTGCTTGCCATGGCCAGCCCAAAGTAACCCCCGATATCCGTGAGTGTATGGCTTCCATTTTGTTTAATGATGAACGTGCGTAGTTGGCGCAAGTCGCTGAGCCCCGGCAAAGTTTTGTACGCTGCGACTAAGTTCCGAATCTGCTGATGGTTGATCGCTTCAGGAAGCTCATTCTTCAAGCATTCCAATTCTGATTCTGGAACTCCGGACAAAACCGTGTCCAGATCCAGATTATTCCTACTCCATGACATGTCATCACGATGTACAAGACGAATAAGTTGAACTGCTGGCCACATTGTCCATAGTGAATTAAGAAATGTTATTGTTTCAGGCTGGCATCCAAGATCTATGTCAACACAACTGATTGACGGGAAATATCGTTCGAAGTTGATGCGGTGTCTAAGGAAAAGGGACCCATAGATTGACAACTCCGTCACGCCATTGTACACGAGTTGGTGCTGGTTCGGCTCGTCCACTGCGTCGGGTGTAAATCCAGGCCAGAAGGTAGGACTGCCGTCGCATTCAAACCTGTAAAGATTGGGAAACGTGTTCCCTACCGTTCCTAGTTCGTACGTCACACGAAATGGTGGGTCATGATTTAGAACAGGTCTACACCGCAGCATACCTAAGGCAGGCATCACAGGCATTCTGAGGAATGAGTTAGAGTGGTCGAAATCAACATGGTCAATGCTAAACGCGGTGTCAAATATCTGCAGTGTGCCACTTTGAGTGACCAAGAAACTGCGAATAAATCTCACACCCTCTTCTAGTTCCTCGTTGTTCCAAAACCTAATGACGGCTTTAAACACACGGAGGCGCAGTGGGTTTTGCGCTCGCTGCCCCAACTCAATCAAAGCTCGCAAATCTTCCACGCAAAGAAAGCTGCTCAACTCAAGCGTCTTCAAATGTCTGAAACCATTTGGTACCCAGTCTCGAAACGCTGCTCTGAGCACCATTGCAGTTGTACTGGACCCATGTGACACGAAGCGGCCTTCAAACGCATATAAGTTGGGGGCCGCCCTCAGTATTTCAAGGGCGAGGTCGTAGGAGGCAGGATGCACTTCACCGGTTGACTTGAATTCAAATGATTGCAAATTTGGAAGGATTTGACTCTTGCCATTGTTTGACGAAGTGATCATAGTTTTCGGAGTCCATGTAACCCATGGTTGAACCACCCCATTAATTACGTTTCCGTGGAATACCCTTAGGTGTAGGTGCTTGAGGTTGGGTAAAAGTTTGAAAACGAGGCGTCTGACATTCTCAGGGTCTGGAACTGCTCTCCTTTCGAGGCACAAAGTTCGGATGGAAGTGCCACACACATTGAAGAACTCCTGTACTTCGTTATCTTCATTGATGGTGAGGTCGTACACCGTGTACTTAACAAATGGGATGTCGGTGCTTGACTTCATCAACGCAGTAAACTCGTTCATTAGGTTGTACAGTGTTGGAGGCTTGCATATAGTTTCGCGTGTTATTGGTTCGTGCGCATTGAGTGCCACCCCAGCACCCATGGTCTTCAATTGAAGTACGAACGCCTTATTCCATAGGGCACACGTCAGACGTAGGCGGAGGAGATCCTTCATGGGTAACTTTGCAGCTACAATGTGCAGCACCTGTGAGTATTCGATTCAAGAGTCAATGTAATTCAACTACCACATTGCACTTTTGCCGGCACAATATTACACAAATGTAATTCCGTAAATGCTTGCCAATGGGTTTTGATGAATTTTCACACTAAATCCTCCAAATGGCTCACCATTGCTAAGATTGAGGCCTGACAGTTGCAGATGCCAATCCATTTGTCAACTTTATGTCTGCAATGAGGTTGTTTGCGAAATAAAGAAAGTCGACGTAAAACCTTAGTACCAGCTAAGATTTACACGTGTGAGTGCAGGATCATTGATGTGATATATGAATTACAATGCCATCCACAACTGTAGAGGCCGCCGTACACAATCTGCTCTGGCTTGAGCTGATACTATAATTGTGCAAAGTACTCGAGATGGCAACATACGTGGTGAATGCAGTTTAGAAAGAAATGTGGGATATGAAGTACTCCTGCCGAATATGATCTCAGCATGTATTGACATTAGCTTGTTGCGTTGTGCATTCATTTGTTTTGCTCAGCCAGTTTGTACTACATCCGGCTTGTTAATAGTACGTTTCTGATAAGAAGTTGCTATCTGACATTTCAAGGAAAATGCAAGCACAACTGATGGTATTGACCGTGAGAACCATTGTGATAATGCCAACAGTGCCAAGGACTGAGCTACTGATTTCGTAATAATTTCGCCATATAGTCGTATCCTCGGATTTTCCACACAACAAGGCATAATATCCAGCAAGATTTCTTGAACACTCTGAATCACAGTCGCTAAGTTCGAAGTAGGAGGCGAAGGAGTACATTAGAAGCTTTCTAGTAAGGATTTTTAAGTATTTTGCAATCTATTTTAGTTGAAGAGGTTTATATCTTTGTGTCTATTATTGTGGCACAACTAGCATTTTATCTTCAAGTTATTGGAATTCGCAATACATATATGGTTGTGGTCTTCAATGTTCACTTCACCGCTAGTAGTCCTGATTGCAGGAGAGTGGTGAGTTGGCTTCAGAAGCTAGCTGATGGCTGGAACCTCAGGTAGGAGCCGCGGTCCACCAAGCGTGTTGCAACTAAAATCCCAGGTATGTCTCATCTTGCACTTTCATTTGGAGAGAACAGAAGAGACGGAACAACTGGTACATTCATCCATCTGAGCTACGTTGTCACTTCCCATCGCCACAGGCCACAGCGAGGAGACGCAATTGCAGTTGCTGACGACAATGCAGAAGCACCTGGTCTTCAGGCTCCCAATCTTGCGCAACCCAACCACTATATGGCCCCGGTGAGGAATTGCAATTGCTGGTGACAGTGACAATACAGCGCGAGTACCTGGATTTCTGGCTCCCATTCTTGCTGAACCAGACAAAGATCCTCGATAGCCACTCGACCAGGACGTTGTACAAGCGCTGCCACCGGTCTCCAGCTCCCATAACCAGTAACAGCTCTTGCTGAATCCCATAACATTCCTCCCAAGCCAGCAGAGGAATTGCAGTTGCTGGTGACAATGCAGCGCAAGCACCTCGTCTTCTGGCTCCCAATCTTGCTAAACCACAACCAGCGCAAGCACCTGGTCTCCGGCTCCCAATCCTGCTAAACCACAACCAGCGCAAGCACCTGGTCTCCGGCTCCCAATCTTGCTGAACCACAACCAGCGCAAGCACCTGGTCTCCGGCTCCCAATCTTGTTGAACCACAACCAGCGCAAGCACCTGGTCTCCGGCTCCCAATCTTGCTGAACCACAACCAGCGCAAGCACCTGGTCTCC
>JAQIYH010000148.1:0-12775 GCA_034700885.1 Paratullbergia callipygos | reverse complement strand
TTGAAAATCTTTAAATGAAAACAATTTTTTTGATCTTCTCATCTTCTTTTCCTTTCGTGTGGAAATTCTTCTTTCTTATGTCCTGTCTCACTTGCCTTGAGCTCGTTTCACCGTTTCCCACCATGCACTTCCATTGCATTGCGTGCATGTGCACATGTGAGGATGTGAACAGAACTCAAAACGTAAAACGCATAAAAGTGAATTCTATTTTTTATGAATTGAGCTTGAGAAAAGAATCTTGCCATGCACACCCATCGAAACCATGCAAGATGCAATGCCAGTGTAAGACGGCGTCTAAGCGGCAGGAAAGTGTTTTTTAAGAAAACATATGAGAGAAGAATAAAGAAAAGAAGAAGAAAACGTATGGAGGATTTGAGTAAGATTCAAGATTCAAACGCATCATTTTTTGAAATGCTGCTTGGGGGGATGGAGCAGAACATTAATAGAAGCAGCATGCAGCACAGCAGTGAACTTGTTCGCGTAGTATATTTATATCAAATATTTTCTTGCGAGTAGAGAGCCATAAGAAAGAGGAGAGGGAGATGAGAAAGATAAGATCTTTTGTAAATAATCTTTCCGGTTTGGGTTTTTCATGTTCGATGTTCTCTCTCGTCGTGACCATACCGTGGCTTGTGTGGATATGAGAAGCCCTAACTGAATAATCATCATCTTCATCCCGAGAGATACAATCCGTTGGAACAAGAATTCAGCAGCAGCAGCAGCACCTTGTGTTCTCTTGTTCTTTTAGTTCTTAGCCTCTTGGCCCAAGTCACACAACTTGAGAGTTGAGAGATAGCAATAATAGTATTACGTAAGTTCAATTAATAGTTTGAGTCAACAAAAATGGGAATCCACAAATCCACATGTACCAAAGGTGGGTCATGATGTAATACTACGATTTGCCATGAACATGAACATGATTCATGATTCCCAAAACATATTAGTAGATGTTCGCAGTTCGTATTCACGTCATACTACACACACAGGTTAAAAATAGTACACCGGGATTCATATTGAATTAGTCATGACATGGCAGTGATGGCACACAGCATGAGCATCTCGCACACGTGTTTTGATATCATTCACATTCACTGCCATTCCATTGCCAAAATATTATAAATGTAGTGCGTAAATATGACAAATGATCAGTGGTAGGATAAATATGCCAGTAAGCATGAAGTTTATGAAATCTGAGAATCATCAAGTATTCACAACATGTACTTAGTTTTTATAATAAATATATCAAATGATCTATGGATAGAGTCAGTATATAGGAAATGCACTACATACTATGATGTATGATGTAAGATGTGAGTACATAAGTTTTATCCGATAGAAATTTTACAAACATCATTTCATCACACACATCACATTGCGTTGCCGCACA
Organism: Paratullbergia callipygos; assembly: GCA_034700885.1. Classification (NCBI taxonomy): domain Eukaryota; kingdom Metazoa; phylum Arthropoda; class Collembola; order Poduromorpha; family Tullbergiidae; genus Paratullbergia; species Paratullbergia callipygos. Next base: position 11,388 of record JAQIYH010000148.1, on the reverse strand, counting down.
TTCACATTCGCATACGATTTCTTGGCACTGCACACTGCACTGGAACAGCAGCAATGCGTCTACATTTGCATTTGTAGCATACACACTACACCGAGTGTAATGGATTTTAATCTTCCAAGTCCGAAATGTAAGTTCTGGGGAATGCGCTGCTAGCAGCTATGGATGTGAGTTGTGGAAATTGTGGATGTAGAAAATGTAGATGCACTGTGCACTTCTGCCCATGGCTCTGTATTTTGAATATCGAATCAAATCACCAGAGCGTGTAATCTCATTTTACCCCATTTAACATTGAGTACATTTGTGTTTCTCTTTTTTGTATTTTACTACTGTACTGTGTACTACTGTCACTGTAGAGTGTAGACTGCATGCATTACACTTGCATTGCGTATGTCTATGTACCATGTGTGATTGTGGTTGTTGTGAGCCAAAGGACAATATTATACCGTCGGATGTGAGACGCAAACACAGTGGCACACTGCACAACGTGTCATTGTCCTCGTTTTTCTTAACATGGCATGATGATGAGCAGAAAGGTTCAATGCTCATCGTCGACCCCACAAATAATTATTGCAAAGTAAGTTGGTAAGGAATTGATGATTGGCTATACTAAAAAAGTGTTCTGAAATTGCGTTGTAGAAATAACGCTCGCCGTTCTGATCCTTCCAATACACTATTTTTTGCAATTGTATTTTTACTAGTTTTACGATGTGCCACATTGGAAGTGAGTTGAATATACTTTCGTTATCATTATCATGAAAGAGATAAGGAATAATAATTCTCGTTTGAAGTATGAACTGATGAACTCTTACTAGGCCATCATCATCGTGTTATATTAGTTCCAGTTTTGTCCAGCATGTTTGAAACGGATTTAGGTCCAGATGTGTGTTGTATTGTAATCGATTTGGAAGTTATTATTATTCCCTGAATACTTTCGATAAATCTGAAAATCCTTTTCGTGTGTTGGTGTCAGTATTTACATGTCTATGTATTTATATGTAAATATTCTACTGTCCAGTGATGGTGTCCTACTTCTGTCTTGAAGTAATATGAAAAATCACAAATCATCCATATTTGATACAACACTCTTCTTGCAAACTTGCTTTTGCTCTTGGTGCTTCAATTCCAATTCCAGCAAATACTGGAATACTCAACAGCTTGACTTGACTTAAGTCTGCGAACACAAGATGTGGTAGAATTCTTGAGAATTTTGTGTGCTGTTGCTTAACTGTCGTGATGCGGTATCAAGAACAACTTGGAATATTTGAATTTGAAAATACTTATTTTCTGTCAAAGGATGTTCGGGATGTGTGTTTGTTGTATGGTGGCCAAATCATGTTTACTTCCTCTGATACCATCCGCTGCTGCATGTAATTGACGTTTTCTTGTTGTAGTGTGTACACGAGGATGAGGACGCAGATGTGTCTCAGTATTTTGGTTTGCATGTTTGTATTGCCATAATAATGCATATTATGATTTACAGCAACAGCACAACATATAGGCATGTCTGCACGTGCTACTCAAAGATGAAGATGCTCACGAGACTCACGACCATGCCATGTCATACAGCACAGAGAACAGCATCTTGCTTTAAGAAATTTCAATATTTGAGATCAAGCTCTGACTACACACAACACTACGCATAGTACGCATCTGTCGTCGTCCTTTTGCAAATCTTGTATGGAAGAGTAGAAGAGTAATTGTCAAGATTTCTTGTAATCCAAACTGTTGTCTTCTCCATTCCTTGCACTCGGTGTATTTGTGTCTTGTCTTTCTTGCATTGGTAGCATGTGGCATTGCCCTGCTGCTGCTCCCGCTGCTGTTGCATCAAATAAACAAATTTTAATACTTTCTCTTGTCATCCTCGTTCTCATTCTCACTGCCTTAGCTTGGTTTGGTTCTTCATGGCTTGGCTAGAATCGCATGTCTTGCTATCACGCATCCATCGTCTTTCTTTCTTCTCATTTCTCCAAGTGAGTACTTCTAGTGGTCTTTTTCTAAGGCTGTGTACAATAGTATTCTGTGTCTGTATTGCCTGTCACTCGCCTGTCTGGATTGTCCTGTCTACCAGTATAAAATACGAGTATGGAACTTATTTAAGGGGAAAAATGACAGGATGACACTTCGTTCGCTTTGTGACGTGACTTGGCTGATTTCGCTTCTCATGGTACAAAGAATGACTGCTGAACTTTGCATGGAAATTTTTTACTGGTGTCGTCGTTTGACGACAATTTTTATGGACTAAGGACATACAAAATATTTTATGGGTGGATGAATGTGTGATGAGCATAAGTCAATCCCAGCAAACGTAGTAAGCACTGGACCTAGAAATAGATGGACTTTGTACCTTCTCCCATATACATACGAAACGTAATTTTAGAGTGGAAATCAATGTCGTATTGATCGCTCATTAGACTCATTACCGCTTGCTCCTGCTCATTAAGGGAATGACGAGAACCGTACCGATAAGAGAAGAGAGAACACAAACAGAAGTAAATTGCTTTCTACGTAAGAACAACGAGGCAGTAGTGCAATGCAATGGCAGTAATTTTATCCCAGGAGAAGGTCTATATGTGCAATGGTAACATAATGATGGAAAACTGACCTCATTTTACTTCATTAGAGATTTATATTTGCCAACCAAGAACCAACAATTTTCTTTCAAAAATGTGTGGTAATTAATGACCGAAGCGGTAAATAGTAAAAACATCAGAGAGTCGTCGGTGGTTATTATACAGTCAAGTTATTATGTATTTCGAAATGGAATTTATTGCTATTTGCTATTGCGGAATTTATAAATCGTACTCATGTGTTCATGCGAACATGGAAGAAAGTAAGCCTCTGCTGCTTTCATTGACTGACAAGGGAATATATGAAAAGTTTCTGTACCAGAATTTATGAACTTCTCTTAGCTTTGCCCTGCCACAGTGCAACTGCATGAGCAGCTATTTGGTAAAAAGTTATTCCCAAGTAATAATGTAATAATTCTACTACTACAATGAGTATAATTGAGTAAATGTGAAATTGAACATGACAGCTACAGTATGCATGCATACCAGTAAAGTACGCGGTGCACTGGAGAAAGTAAGAGGAGAAAGTCGCACCAATGCAATGCAATGCAATGTGGGTGAGTATGATGGAACGTGTGTCAAAATCGCCGAGCCGGCATAGAAATTTAGAAAATATGGTTCAGGTATCAGACAGGCAGCAGCCTGTCTGTCATGTCATAGTCAGTCATAAGGAACTGAACATATTAATAGCATTACGTAACGTACTATGTACGTAATGTATTCTGGTCTATTATAAGGAGAAAGTTCATATTATTACTGTTATTATTTCCTCATCCAAATACTGCCATTATTTTTCTTCTTCTCTTTTTTTGCGTGCTTCATGTTGTGTGCAGTGTGCATCAAAAGTGTAAGGAGCTGTTTTTCTTCTTGTCGATTTGGTATTTGGTCGGTATAATAGAGTAAGCACGTGTGTGTAGAGAAAGACCGACCGGAAAGTTCAATCAATTATTCACTAATCGTTTACCTTCTTCGTTTCTCTTGTGCTATGTACATGCTACATGCATGTGCATGTTTGAATGTTCGATTTCTCTCTTCGCTACGTTTTTCTCTTTCTCTTCTTTTCTTTATCCCGAACTTGCTGCCTTGCCATTTTTTTTATCATACATTCCCACTTCCCGCATTGCATTAACGCACTTCATACTCCACTCCGTGCATTGGAAACTTTCTGAAAATGAACAATATCATTTGGTATTGAGAATTTGGTTGTTGTTCCTATTGTATACTATTTATGTACGTATTTGTGCATTGTGTCTGCTGAAAGTATGATAATATTAGTAGACAGGGCAGGGCGTACATCATGTATGCATGCATACTCATATTGTCTCTTGCAAAGTTACAAGTTTCTCATTTTGAAATACAAATGACGAGTTGAAGGGTTGCGTGCAGCATGCATGCATGGATAAAACCGAAAGAGTTTGACAGGTAAAAGTTATTGGAAGACAGCAGTTCTTCATCCTTCTTCTTCTTCTTCTTCTTCTTCTTCTTCTACTGATAACGAAACAGTTTCATTCCATTTTCAATCCAATCCAAGTTGGCAGCCAGGCAGGCAGGCAGGCAGGCAAAAAGATGGAGATAGACTGACAGACAGACAGGCTTTTCTGAAGTGTATTGGTGAAGGCAAGCATCATGAATAGATTCTCATTTATAATTTAATAATCCACTCTTGAAACTAGACTATTCCTACTATGTAGTATACGTATAAGCTTTTAATGTAGCTCTTGTGATTTTATTCTGACGAATCCGATGTCATGCCTGCATGAATTCTGCTCTTCTCCTCCTGTTCTCGTTCTCGGCCCAGAATTTTTCATGGAGCCATGTATGTTACTATTCTTATGCTATTAACTCAAGTTTTTGAATTTTGTTTTTGAACAATACTTGAAAATTGAACGAATGGATGGATTTCAAGAGCCAATCGTATTTCTCCACGTCTAGTAGCTTCATATTTAGCTGCATGATATAATTAATATTTGACAGAAAGTGCAAAAGTAAGCTTTATGCCATGTCATCATAATGCTCCATGTGGCCTTGCTTTTTAATTGAGGATATAATAATGATTACTGTCATTTACTATGCAAAATTTTCGAGTGGAAATTGGAAGAATGGAATCCTTCAGTAATTAAAAGCTTTTGCTTGCTGCTGTTGCTGCATTCACTGCAGAGAGTTTGAGTTTGTGAGTTTGAATTTCTGTATTTGTTTGCTTTTCACTTTTGTAATTAAAGGCTCTATAATTATCACGATTATCTTCTCTTCTCTGTTGTGTTGTGAAATGTTGAGTTCAGTATTGATTCTCTTCATAATTATGGAATGGCAGGCAGGTGAAGTGAAAGGACACTTTCTCATATTCAAATGTCTATGAATAGTATATGAATGAATGACGGAGAAGCAGAAAGGAGAATGGAGAGAAAGTTTTGTTTGTGTATTATTTTGGTATTGTGTCATGAAACACGTAATCATCATTTATTGCTACTGCAAAAGTAATGAGAATTGAGTGAACAGTGAACATTGAGCACCTTTTTGCTACTGTTGCTGCTGCTTACTGATGAAGAAAATAGTTCGTTATAATTATAATAATAGTCGTCGAGCAGAGTCGAAGTAGAGAAAACTGTCACAAATACTTTTCAATGCATAAAAGGAGAAAGTTTGTGACTTTGACGTGGGACGGAAGACGAGAACCGTCAAAGTTAAGACAGAATTTATAAATGATTGAAGACGAAATGAGCAAAAACGTTTAAACTTACAATACAAAAAAAGCGTAAGCGTAAGCAATAATATTAAGACAATAATATTCAATGACTTTGAGTATGACACCTTTTAACCCTTTTTTACTTCTCACCTTTTGTCTGCAGTAATTTTGTGATCTCATTCCCATTGCATTGTATTTGTAAGTTGTATGCTAATAGAATAATGAAAGAACAAACGAACGAAAAGACAAAAAAGAAAGAAAGGAATGGAATGAATTTCTACTTCATCTCTTTTGACCTTTTCTTTTTTGCCCTTCCTTTTTGCATTCACTAATTTTATAATAGAAAGCCATGCCTGTGCTGTGCCTTCCTGCCTTTGTCGTGAAGTCAAGAAATTTCTTTCCGACTGTATCAATGCGTGTGGCGTCTGCGTATGCATTCATGCCGCATTCCTTTGGGGAAAATGATAATGGTGGCAGTGGCAGCAATGGAAATGAAGATTGCTTTGTTTGTAGTACGTTCGTAGTAAAATGAGAAAGTGTAAAGTTGCAAACACTTTTTTTCTGCTGGTAGTGTGATGGTGTTGTAATGTAGTAATGTGCTAAAAGCCAACGCGGTAGGTTGGAACTTTGTATACGGGAATTTACTTCATTCGTGTGAATCTTGTCTTCTTCTTCTTCTTGTCTGTCCCATTCCTTATCTCTTGGTGTTGTAGTGGAATTGAAATGAAAGAAGGGAGGAGGACGGCAAGGCAAAGGAAGAGAAAGAGAAAGAGAGAAAGTCGAAATGGTTGAAGGTAGAAATGAAATTTTATGTGAGTAGAGTTGAATTGAAGCTTCTTCTTCTTACTCGTCTTCTCTTCGCGTCGTCGTCTTTTTCTGTATCTGTCTCATCTTTGCCTATTTATGCTGATAGAGTGTGGAATGAAAATTACTTTTCATCTCTCCTTGGCGAGTATCATCCTTATGACATGGCAATTGTAACACACAACGCTGCTCTGCTGCTACGCCTTCTTCTCTCATGTACATTTACTGTAGACAACTTTCACCGTTTTTCACATTTATGAACAGCGCATTGCCATACGCGTTGCTGCAGTTGCTTTCCTCCTTGCCTACTCCTTTCCTCCTTGCTTGTCTGTCTGTCTCTGGGACTCATAATTCTTTTCCTACTGATGTGTTACACAGTATAAATTTTTATATTCGAAAATATAACCCATCAAACAACTCATGTACGATGTACGTATGTACACATGCTGGTAGGTAGCTGGTGGAATGAATGGAGTTGTAGCTGTAGTAGTAAAAAGGAAAAGTGTGAGTATGAGTACAGTTTACAGTTTATGGCAAACTTGGAAATGATATGTAAAAATGTAAAAATGTTTTTCTTTTTCTCTCTCTCTTTTTGCTGTTTCTGGAAGGAAGGAATATGAAACTGCTCATCAAAAAAAATAAATGGAGAAGCGTTATTATTAAAATTGATCGTAGCACGTAGACGGGGACGGGCCCGCATGCAGTTGTACCTGAATTTTTTGCACGCACCGGGGAAATTGAGAATACTGCTGCTGCACTGTGCTCAATACGCAATTTGCACAATAGTCTACGAGTAGAGCACAAGAAAAGAGAATGAAAGAAAATATGAACATGAACATGAAAGAGAAACCAAACCTGTAATGAAAACTTAAGAAAGAAGGAAAGAAAGAAAGAAAAAATAAGAGAGACTGTGAATTGTGAATTCCCTGAGGATAGTTCTCGAGACCGTTAGCAAGAGAAAGAGAGAAAAAGACTTGGAGTAAAAAGTGTAATGCTGCTGTGCTCCTTTGCACGATTGCGACCAATTTTTTGCACTGCAATGGAAATGGAAATGGAAAGATGAACTGAAGGAAAATATTCCTCCAGTACATACTGCTGTGATGTGTGATGTTGTGTCTGGGAGAAACCATTCAGAGCAGTGAACAGTATTGATATTAATATTTTTTTTGCTTGTGCCGTAGAGTAGATGAAAATTTGATGTCGTACAAGTGAGAATTGTGAGAATATTTGAGAGATGGTATTCATGTTATTGCTGCTGAGTGTGTGTGGTGCTGGGAGAAAAATATGTTGGCAATATTCAGAGATAAAAAATTGTCCTGTCTCGAAACTCAAACTACTTCGCAACTACGCATGTCAATGAATAATCATAAATATATGGACTGGCGGAATTTGTACAGCAAAATGCAAATTCTGCTTTTGAGTTGTTTCTTACTGGCAAGGTAAATTTTTTTTGCCAAGAAGAGTTAACTTAGCGTAAACGAGTTCCAGCCTTCCAGCATCCAGCATTTATAATGAGGTTTACTTGTTCTGTACTATTTGTTATTATAAATAGAAAGATGTAAGTAAAATATCCATAGAAGATTCAATATTATAGAAGATTCAAGACTGAATCAAATATCAAATTGGCAAACATGAAATTCAAGACGAAGAAGAAGAAGAGAGAAAGAAAGATGCAATCGAATCTAGTCAATCGACTTGATAAACATTAGGATGCAATTTAAACACTACACTCGACTTGTTTCTATTTTCTCTATTTGCCGCCGCTGCTGCTGCTACTTGCTCTCTTGACTTGATAAATTTACTTTCTATTTCGTATTTCAGTACTTCTGTATATTTCTTACATTGAAAATTCATAGTAGTGCATGCAGTCGCTGCTGTGCAATGAAGTAAAGTAACGACTTACTAAAATTGTGATTTTATACATACAGCACACATGCAGCATGGACGAGTGATTCTAAACTGATCTTGCATACTGTATGTATGCATTCGTTATTATTCCATGTGTAGTTCCATATTCCTATTCCAGTATACAAGTGAGTGAGTGAGAAATGTGGAATACAGACTCACACACATACACACACATCGATATGTTAAACATAGACATAGACACATGTTCGCTGTATTACATGTACATACATGTACGAAACATTGAAATTGAAGATCTCATTTTATATATCTTCTTATTTTTTATTACCTTTCTTGTGAAACATGGCAATTCTTCACTGTACTTGTACGTTACGTACACATGCGGAACTGACTGGCATCAAAAGTAAAGTTCATCCAGCGCTCGGGATGAGAGAATTGAGAATTGAGAAACATGAGACAACGAGTGTACGTACGTGAAAGTTAACATTGCGTGGATGGAGAGGATTTCCAAAAAAAAAATATCTAAATCCATGCAATTCAAAAAAGGACTTTACAGTAGTATTTCAATTCAAACAGAAACATTGTACGTATGTGCGTATGTGCGTATGTATACATTGTAATATAAATAGTTTTTTTTGCCTGAGAAATTGAATTCAATTGTACTACGTTAGATATTCATTCACTTGTTCATTCTTCTCTATGCGGCGGCATCGGCAGGAAGAACAATGGGAAACAATTGACTTTGAGAAAACTTTTATCCTCTCTCTTTACTCAACTCTTGATCTCTGCTGCTGTTGCTGCTGCTGTTGAATGTGTTAGTTATTATTGTATTTGTTTTTCCAGCACTACTGCTATTACTGTAACTACAAAATCTGTGCTTTGCTGCTGCATGTCTGATCTCTTACACTTGACTTCATCTTGTATTCTACTACTGCGACTACGACTGCAGCAGCAGCAGCACTTTGAATTTGAATATTAGTTTATTTCAAGACTTGACTTGATTTGCTTTTCTATGTCTATTGAGTTCTCTCCACTATTGCAAAACGAGATTTTACATTTTACATTTTACTACATCGACTAGTCGACTACTTCATTTTGTACTAACTCTGAACTGCTCATGCTTTTGCAGTACGTATCTGTTGTAAGGTAAATTGCTTTTGATAAATCCCGACTTGTGTTCCTTGTATAGTGCATGAAGCCTACGAAGCCAAAGCAAAGCCTGGTATTGCCATTATCATTGGGGAAATGACAAGAAAGACGAGCTAGTAGAATGAACATTCTATGTACTAGTGTACTACAATGTACGTATTTTGGTATTTGTTATTTATCTTTCCAGAATGTGAATTCGAATAGCAAAAGCAAAAGCAAATGTAATGCAGTGTGAGTCTGTGTGAGTGAGCAGAGATTTCAGTTGTTGTTGTACTGTACTGTACTCTATTATTTATTTATTTATTTGCATTTGGTCTTTGGTGTGATTTTATTCATTCTACTGCGTGCTTACCAAGTTTACTTTACTATACTTCACCGGTGAAAGTGTAAAGTGAAAGCAACCTAATTTATGGGTACACAAATGCAAATGCGAATCAGTAGTAGATAGTTAAATAAGTAGACTTTCTTTTTGTAAGATACGAAGTGCGTGTAAGTATACACGAAAGAGGATGAGGACAACAACACACGACACAAGTCATCATTGCTGTTGGAAGTTCAATTACAACAGTAGTGAATCATGTTACTTGTTGTGCTGGGGCGAGAACGAACTTGACAAGCGTGTTTTTATTTGTTTTAATATTATTATTATTTTGAATGGATGTTCAAGTTCATTTCCTACTCCAAGCAATGGCAATGCAATAAAATTGCGTACGACTTCAAGAAGTAAGTAGGATTCAGTTCTGTTCAGAAGTCGAGAGTCGTCAGTTTATGCAATTTATTTAATGCATACACAAAGTAACAAGTGCTAAAATTCATTCAGTCTGATGTCTGACTGAATGTGCAAGAGAGTAAAAGTGTTGTTTATTTACATTTTAGGTCCTCACTCTGGTTCTTGGTCTTGAATTGTGTGCTATTTACGTATTTACTTTTCCTGCTTCCTCATAATATCTTCTACTGCTACTGCTTCTTCTTTATGGTGAATTGTGATCATCATCGTTTGCATTGCATTGCTGCAATGATGATGATGACCATTTTAATCAAGAGAAGTGGAATTCTTGCACGACGATGATATTTGCAGCAGTTGTATTGCATTGCATTTATACATTGTAAATATGTAAATGCACAAGGCACTCATTTCAAGTTTAGTATGGAGGACCAAGAAGAAGATGATGATGATGTAAACTGTAAAGTCAGAGAATCTGGTAAAATGAAGAAATGCAAATATTGCATAGATGAAGTATTGGAAATGTAATGAAGCCTGGCTGTAAACATGTTTACTCCTTTAAGACAAATGATTTGCGCACGCACATTAAACAACAGAACAGAACGCGGCAAATACTTCATCCTAAAAAAGAAAATGAAGATCAGTTGTCTTGAGTGAGTCTCCTCACTAAAGTTTGTATATTTAGGCATGGATGAAAGAAAACATAAAATGGGTGGGATTGGATTGCATGATGCCAGAGTACGAAATGAGAAAATGTCTTTAGCATTCATTTACTCATTCTTTCCCTGGCTCTTTGTCTCAGTCTCAGTCTCAGTCTCAGTCTCAATCTTATACAAAATACAAGTAGTAAAGTATCTGGGAAGTGGTTTGATGTTTTAAGATGAAGATGCAAAAAACAGATTGAAATGTTTGATAATGAAATCGAGCGAAGCAAAGAACGCGAGAATGATGATGATGATGAAAAGGGGACACAAATATTTACTGTATAGCGTGCACAGATAAAGCTGCGTGCTTCTTCTTAGTGTGGCACATTTTTATAGACTTTTAATCAAGATTCACTCACTCCACTCACATCACGTGTTTTGGTTTTTTAGTGGTTTGGTGAAATTAGTTTTTTTTATGGATTTGGCCATTCTTCTGCATTGCATGAAAATGTAATTTCGTAATTTGTAATGGAATGGACTGGAAAGCAAAATCATAAATATACCGCAGAAAAAACACAAACTTGTACAAGCACATGTACATGATCCTTTCCGGACGAATTTCCTGGAATTGCGTGTTTCTGTTTATGCGAATACATCGCATTTTTCTACGAGTTCGCATTGAAGAATTGTTGCATGCGGTAACGGAAATTAATAACAAATTGGATTAATATTTTTTCGTGTGGCTTTTATCGATTCGTGTTCAATTAGTTTATAGTTTAGCAGTAGTTCACAGTGCACGAATTGTTACAGAGAGCAAAAGAAAATTACAACTTTTTCAAGTGATTGCCTACATGCGTTTTGGTCGGAAAATAAATGCCAAGGACAAGAAGACCATTTAGGAGCAAAACGATGAACATAAAACTAAACGACAATGTCAGACAGGCACAGGCA
>JAQIYH010000147.1:0-12776 GCA_034700885.1 Paratullbergia callipygos | reverse complement strand
GTAGTCTCTCCCTACACTCACAAGAGATGAGGCAGAGACACAGAGACGTCCTCACTCGCTCACGTCCCAAGCAAGACGAATCGTGTGAGAAGGTGAAATGCAATTTTTGCACGCAGCTTACACCGCAATTTCGTAACTTGCTTATACTTATACTACTGATGAATTATAAGTTATGGTATTCAAATACGAGAATTATTAGTTTTGTCATACTGGATTTTACTAATTGAACATTTGAACAATGAGAACAAAAAATTAAATTCTGATACTACGCATTTGAATAAAGCCAGCAGATGCAAGGGCATTGGCTTGGCATACTATTTAATTTGAGATCGGACCATATGATTCATGGTGCAATCAAATCACATATCGCACAGTCTTCTTAAATAAAGTCAACATGATTAATGGATGCAATTTCATAGAATTTCTATAGTCCGAATTAAAAATACAATTTCAAATTGTTCACGAGAAATATTCTGTTTGCTTATGAGAATTATATCAAACATTGACCTGTACAAATTGACAAATTCGGGTATATGAACAAGTGTCGCTATTTCACTGATCGACCAAGCGACCACAGTTTTGCAAAGTCTGATACTGTTACAAGTAGACCTCAATATGAAGGCAATGAAGTCAAATCAAAATTCGAGAAGTACGAGTGTCATATACATCTCGAACAAATTCTGGTTCGCGATACTTTTGGCTTGTTTAGTCACTGCCGATGCAGTTGAAGGTGAAATAGAACTAGATATTTCTACATGCCTAACTCGTGTCCGCGCAATTTCCAGAAAACCATTTGCCCAAAAGTAACTTCCCTGACATTGACAGACTAGATGCTTGGAGCTGTAGTTCTTGGTACAGAATCTCGTCATGAAATTTGTGATTAATCGTGTGAATAGTTTGTATTCAGTGGTGGCACTTGTATTACATTTTGACCACATGTGCTTTTTGCGTGTAAATTCCTGCAAAGTGCAAATGGTCCATCCATCCAGTGAACGGTCCAGCTTAAAATTTAAAATCATCCACAAAGCGTGCAAATCTACAAAGTGGATCTGTTGTTGCTTGATTCCAATAGTCTACGTGCAGTGTGACTTCGATTATTTTCACAAGCTTGATTGATTGAGTGTGATTGAGGAAAAAACCCATGTGTGGCCTTAATTGCAAATGCAGAACTTCTTTATGATCCCCCAACTCATCGTGTCAGGGTCAGGGCCTTCACACTTCTCCTCCTCCCCTGCACTACGGTCCAATCTCTCCAGCATCTCTCCAGCTTCAGATAACTCGCAGCTACACGTAGTACACACAATTTGTCTAAAGACATTAGCACTGGCGCAGTCACGGGGAGCGCTTGCCCCAGATCTTGAAACAGGCCCGCTTCTGCTCCTCGCCGATGTCGCCGAGGCGACGAGGCTTGTTGGTGGCGTTTTTTTGTGTTTGGGGACACTGCTGTTGAGCTCTTGGGAGGAGCTGGAGGAGGAGGGGGAGAGTGTACTTCTGTTGTTGCTGTTGGTGGAGTTGAGGCTACATCAAGGTTAATGAGCCACAGGTGAAACTGAATGTACTGAAGTGCAATGCAAATGTGAAATGAAATCATCTCTCATAGGATTGTACATATACATTGTCACTATTATGCTTATAATGTACACTCTCAAGCAACATTTTTATCTCTACTATAAAGCAAAAAACGGATCTGGCAGTGCTAATGGCTAGTGTGCATTTCAACGGGAATATATTCAAATCTTCAAATGGTATTTGTGTTTGGTTTTGATGGAGCAAGCTAATGGAAAAGCTTTTGATGGAAAACTCCAATTCCAAAAATGAAAGTACATATCTATTTCTACCTTTGCCATTACTGCATACCAAGTAAGCAAGTCCACCGCGTGTTCAAAGTTCAAAGTTCTGTCCCATTCTAAAACCACAAACAACAGTAGCGAGTAGTGCCCTTCTTCGCATCCGATGATGTTTACTTCTTTGAACGATTACTTGAAAAGAGCTTTGCTGGATCCACAAAAGCAGTAAATGACCCAATAGGAGATAGGACACGACAAGAACGACAGTCTTCAATGTAACGGTATGTGATCCTGGTCCTTTCTTGCGAATATGAGAATGCTTCTCAAAATGGGAAAGTACATCGGTTGGCTTGGACCAAAAGGGGGCCAAGTACATCGGGTTTGCATTTGAGACGCAAGTATGCACAAAGGCGTTGCCGACTTTGCCATCTGGCCAGAAATGCCGTCCGCCCTGCTCACGTTTGTTGGCCTCGATTTGGACCCATTAAAGTCGCATCAAACCGTCATGAAATCAGTAAATGATACGTCCACAACGTGTAAATCAATCAAGTTCCAAGAAATGTGAAAGCTGTTCAGAGTTTTCTAGGTTTTGAGGATACTATCGCCAATTTATTGAAGATTTCTCATCGATTGCTAAACCACTTACACGTTTGCTAAGAAAGGGTGAAGGATTTGATTGGTCAGATAGCTGTCAGGAAGCGTTCGATTGCATTAGAGTTGCTCTCATCAAGGCTCAATCACTAAAACTACCAGATCTGAATAAACCATTCATCATACAGACAGATGCATCTGATATTGCTATTGGTTACATTTTAATACAAGAACATGACGGCATAAGGTATCCTGTGTACTTTGCTAGTAGAACATTGAACCAAGCTGAGAGAAATTACAGTGTAGGTGAGAGAGAATGTCTTGCCATAGTTGAAGCTTTGCGAAAGTTCAAGCAGTATATTGAGTATACGCATTTCACCATTGAGACAGATCATCAGGCTTTATGTTGGTTGTTAAAATTAAAGGAACCAGCTGGTCGATTAGCTAGGTGGGCTCTCGAGTTACAAGGTTTGAACTTTGATGTAAAGTATAAAGCTGGAAAGTTTAATCGGGCTGCCGATGCATTAAGTCGGCAGCCCGATTAAGATGCTGATCTAGCTGTTTTTCTTTTGGAGGATTCCACTTCAACATTTACTAGATCCGAGCTAATTGCTGCTCAAGTTGATGATTCACAATTGTCTCCAATCATTAAATATATCCAAACTGGCGAGCTTCTACTTGAGTCTAAAGAATCGCAAGATGCTATAATTAAAAATGCAAGAGACGCATGTGCTTGTGATGACGGGTTCTTGCTCAAGTTAATAGGTCCAAGAGAGAAGCCATGGGAAGATGAAATTAGTAATTTGGTCATTTGGCTTCCAGAATCATTAAAGCAGAAGGCACCGGAATATTTTCATTCTGGTTTCGTTGCAGTCATATGGGTATAAGGAAGACTCATAAAAAGATTTATGATCGATTTTGGTGGAAATCGATGAGAAAAGATGTGATAAAGTTTGTATCTAGTTGTGACACATGCCAGATGGTTAAACCATCTCGACAGATACCAGAAGGCTTGGGGAAAGCTCCTCCAATTTCAGGTAGATAAGAGACGATTACCATGGACTTGATAGGTCCATACACTCGTTCAAGTAATTCAAATTTGTATGCACTTGTGATTGTGGACGCTTTCTCAAAATGGGTTGAAATGTATGCAATTCGAAAGGCAAGTTCTGAAGTAATCATTAAGAAATTGATTGATGTCTGTACCAGATGGGGTTTTCCAAAATGTGTTATCTCTGATAATGGATCACAGTTTACATCTCAGAAGTATATCGATTGGTGTGATTCATTGGGCATAAAACCGCTATTCATTGCACCATATCACCCACAAGCAAATCCCACAGAAAGATACAACCAGACCATTACAAGCATGATTGTCCCGACAATTAGTCAATGCAAGGATTGGGATAAGTACTTGCCTGAAATTTTGTTTGCCTTGAGAAGAAGTATAAATGAAAGTACATAATTCAGCCCGTGCTACTTAAACATGGGTCGTGTACTAAGAAATCCAATTGACAACAAATTAAATATTCCAAGCACTAAATCAGATGATCCGCATGATTTTGCTCGAAGATTGGCTTTGATTCAGACCATAGCTAAAGCGAATTTGATCAGAAGTCAGGAAAAATACATGAGAAAGTATAACAAAGGTAGAATTCAGGGTAGACTGAAAGAAGGAGATTTGGTCTGGCTAAAGACCCATACATTGTCAGACGCAAGTAAAAAGATAACAGCCTCTTTGTTGCCAAAGTATGAAGGCCCTTTTCAAATAGTAAAACAGATAGGAGAAAATACGTTTCAATTAATGCAGAAAGGATCAAAGGCACAAACGACTATAGCAAATATTCGTCACTTGAAAAGATTCATTCCCTTACAGTAAGCATGGATCAGCCCAAACTCAAAGCAAAGTGTCCAAGGAGGAAGTTAAGAGATGCCATCAGATATGGTCAATATCTGGAGAAAAAAGGTGGAGCCCCAGTTCCAAATAAAGTTGTTGTTCAGCGTACTGTTGAGGCCGCTACTCATCAGGGGAAGCAGAAAACTGGCAAGATCGAGGAGAGCACCAAGTGGTTGGCGCATGAAGATGGACCTCCTTTTTCATTTAGAATTACCTTGAATAAGCCACACAATTTTAGTAAACCTAATAGAGTTTTTGAAATGTGTAATAGCACGCTTGATAAATTTAAAAATTCAGGACATAAAATGGAACCTTTGAAAACAGAGTTTACACCAATTTCAGAAGTTTATATTAATAACATCCTTTCTAAACCAACTAACTTACTTCCTGATATAAAGCAACCTGACTTTTTAAGTAAGAAAAGAGTAAATTTTGACAAACAGACCCAAATCCAGGCAAATATTGTTAAATATAATGCAGAGCAGGCAATGAAACCTTGTTGTGGCAAAAATATAAAGTCTGTTCCTGATACAAGCAAAGTTCCCAGTAAAAAACCTAAACTAAGTCCGCCTGTTATGAGCAAGGATGAAATTCCAACGAGAGTTTATCCGAATAGGAATAGAAAAGTTTTTTCCAGTTCTAAAAAAGTAGTAAATGAGTCTGATGTTAGCTTGCCAAATGTTGGAAATAAACTTGTAGAACGTGAGAAAGAGAAAATGGCAGCAGCAGAGGCAAGGCATGCCCAGATTTTGAGTCCATTAGCTCAGGAAAGTAAAGACTTAGAACCAGATGATGACTTGCTAATTCTAGCAGATTTTGATAACCTGATAACGAGTCATTGCAAAATATTAATCTAGATGATTTTGATGTCGATAACCTAACCTAACCTAACTATCGACATGATAATTTTGCTAGCCATAGTTGCATGGCGTTGTGTGGAAACCCGTTGTCTCTGTTGTGGTCTTTTGTTGATTATTGGTCACATTATTGGTTGGGGTTTGATTTGTGGTTTTGCTGGCCTCATTAGCATAATTTTATATTTAAATACACTTCAAATCTAATCGCAGGGCTCTTCGGTGCGTTGCCTTCAGCATTTTCACCAGCTCCTCTGGTGGCAGCCAGGAATGAAGACAGGCATCTCTGTATCTTATTACCTTCTCGTAGCGGAAACATTTGGACACATTGTCAGACACAGACGACATCCCCCCCTTTAGTCCCCATTACGATGGGTGTGGAATGTGAAGCGCAATCAGGAAGTCAGTATCATTCCTCTTTGGTTAGATTCTAGGTTAACGATATGAATTCACTGTGGGTATCTCCTTGGGTATCTCTTCGGGTATCATGTTCCTATGAATTCATGTTTCCATGAGTATCATTGATATGTACAGCTACGCAGCTATGCAGCTACGTTGCAGATTCCATAAATGCTTGGGTTAAGGTCTTTATTTCTTTGTCAATATTCATTCATTCGTGTTCTTGAATGTCTTAGTATAAAATCATGCGATATGGTCTTTAATAAAGATGACTTATTACTTGCTTATTGACATATGAGGAGTAAACTTCTTCTATTATCAAATTAAGTCAACAATGGGGAACGCATAACGGAGTACGGGCTAGTTCACAATCGTGGGAGTAGGGTCAGGGTCTTCACAATTCTCCTCCTTCCCTGCACCACGGTGCAGTCTCTCCAGCATTGACTGCAGCTTCAGGTAATTCGCAGCTACACGGAGTACACCCAATTTGTTTAATGACTTGAGTACTGGCGCAGACAGAGTGAGCGATTGCCCCACATCTTGAAACACGCCAGCTTTTGCTCCTCGCCGGTGTCGGCGAGGCTTATTGGCGGGCGACCTATGGGTTTAGGGACACTATATTGGGCTCTTGGGAGGAGCTGGAGGAGGGTGCATTACTGTTGCTGCTGGTGGAGTTGAGGTCCACACCGAGGTCAAGAAGGGTGTCCGGACACTGTCTGGAATTGTTGGTGAATGAATGGTGAATGATAGGAGATCACTGAATTCGTATTCTTGGTCCACGGCTTGGAGCGTGGCGATGGAGCTTGTCAATTGTCAACTTTCTACTCTCTACATCGCCTGTTAGTGGCTTTTGAATGACTTCGGAAGAGAAACACATCCGACGAGCCACAGCTGAAAATGAATTCACTGAAATGCAATGCAAACACACATGTAACTTATTACAATGCAACAATGCAAACATACAGAATGGAATCAAATCAAATCGCTATGACAATTTCTCGCCGGGAATAAAGTCAAATCAAATCACTATGATAATTTTTCGACAGGAATCGAATCAAATCACTATGATAATTTTTCGACGGGAATCAGAGCGTGGGGGGTGGTGATGATGATGATGATTTATTTAACTCTCAAAATGCATATTCACAGACAAGAGTCGTGTTAAGCAGGACAGACAGAACTATAAGTACAATAAAACGTTGAAAGAATTATTAATTAACTATGGAGATGAGATTTGGTTCTGGACCAGATTTGTGTAATATAAATATTTAATTATATTTAACAAACACTTTGTGGTGATTCCATGAATCACGGAATACACAAAATTATTATATGAAATGAATCATTGTATGAACTATCACATATCTTTTAAAGATGGACTATTAGAACGATGAAATGATTGTTCAACGAACAAAATGCTATACTAAAATATAATCTAAAATGTACTAAAATTGGAAGTTAAAGGAATAAAAAAGAGTGACTAAAATCGAAAGTTATAAGGATAAAAGAATACTAAAAACGTGGACTAAAAATCCACAAAAGAAATACTTCATAAAATTTCTCCCCTCGTGGGAGAGTACCCAACACCGCAGCAACGTTTCCCCTCTGCACGGCCAACGCCATTCGTTGTAGGAGAAATGCTGGAGCCCGCTTCTCTCCAGTCACCGCAGCCACTCGCACACCAATCTCCCGCACGAACCGGAGCCCATCCAAGTCCCACACCCCACTGGTCTCCTTGGCGACCGGAACGAAGAGGTAACGGGACCCAAGGAACTCGTATTTCTTCCTTTTGTTGTTTGCTGCTTCTGCCGCTGCTCGCCCCGCGTTGAGGGAAGTTGCAAGGAGGTGGGACGGTGCGAATGTGTCCGCACAGGTGAAGTCCCAGACGAGGGACCGTCCTCTCTTCCATGCGACAAGAGTGAGGCCGTCGGGGCACTTCCCATCCGCCCGTGAGAGACCAGCCGGTTCCCTCGTGTTGGGCAGCTCGGCAGAGCGCAGAGCACGAGAGACGACGTCATTGGCTGCGGAGTGACGAGAGTGACGACCGGCAGAGCTCCGACAGGAAAGGCCGTGGTAGCCATTGGAGGCCACCTCCGCTCCGCAGGGGCAGGTATGGGGCTGACAGATGTCACAGCCAAGACGTAGGGCGACAGCGACGCGGAAGGACTCATTGTCCAAGTGGGTGCCGAGTTGAGGTGACGGGAGAGCATGGAGCCAAACCCCGGCTTCTGGGTGGGCGGCTGCACGGAGTCTGGCATGGTCCGCATCGGTGACAGCAGAGTTCACCAGTTGATGCGCTGCGAGGTTGAGGAGTGGCTGCTCCCATTCTTCCTGCACAGAGCGGCTCCCCTCCGTCGGCAAGATCGGTGGCTGGAGATGGAGGCTCCACTCGTCAATAGCGTCCTCAACATCGGCGTCCAGGAGAGTGACGACAGTGGGGAGCAGAAGTGTGGCATGTTTGAGGCAGGCGTATTTTATTGTGCAAAAATTGAAGGACACAAAACGATAGTATCCGTGAACATTTGGATTCCAAAATCAACAAAAGCCCTAACAAAATTCTGTGATTTCTTTACAAACCCAACCGGGGTTCGGCCAGCGGTAGCGAAAAGGTGAATTTGGAAATTATTTTGTAAAAGTCAGGTTGGCTTGGAGTCCTAAAAATATCAAACCAAAGAAACCAACCTGCAATAATTTATTCGTGCTGTAGAGCGTATCATTGGAATACTGCTTGTTGGTTGCAGTTATCGGCACAAAGCTCATATCCAACATTGTGGATGATGCTTCTTCGTCTGAAGGACACAAGGTGTCTATCCCATATATAGTGGCCTTCGCGGCTGGGTCGGATCGACTTCTATTCGATTCGTCCCACTCCCATGAATACATACATACATCCCATATGAGTTCGAGTGTCAACCAAGATAAACGTGCTGTTATTTCTCACCTTAGTTGGTGCTGATTCAACTACATGAGCGAATTAAATCATTTGACATCTGGATCAGCAATTATGTCAAGTGTTCAGTTATTATTGTGGGATTCAATTCAATTCCTTTTTTCCTGCGAAAGACCTCAATATTTGGTTTTGCTCGTCGACGGTGCACATGCGAAGAGTCAGAAAACCACTTCTATTGTGCTTTGTTTGTTACGCTGGGCGTAATAGATAATCAATTGAAACAAAATTAGCAAATTCCAAGGACAAATCCATTTTAAAGAAAATGTTCAATGTAGATTCACAGAATTCTGTCAATATGCATCAAAAGGATTCGCAGCACAAGCAAATAAATTCAATCCCAGCTTCACATTGACTTTCACGTTTTAATGAATTCGCATCACCAGCGTGGTGATTAGCTATAAAACCATTGCCTTCCATGTGGTACAAGTGACAGTTTTGTATTGAATCAGGACCAATACTAAAATGGAGATACTTTTAATAAGTCTCGTGCTATTTCTAACCACATTAGGCGCCTGCCACGCTGATGGTTACCCCGGCTTGATACAATCCAGGGATAGCGATTCTCTACAGGTGGCTGAATACATCCAGCCAAAGCAGAAGAGTACATGTACATGTGGAGTCAAATATCCCGTAAGTGAAAACGTGAAATGTCCTGGGTCGCTGCTTTGAATCTCGTGCCCTAATCCAAGTGCTTGTTATTCGCAGCAAACACGTATCATTGGTGGAACTGCTGCTGCTGCAGGTGAATTTCCATGGCAAGCACTTGTCATTGCTTCCGATCCTACCACAGGTGGCGACCTAATTGGTGGTGGGTCGATCATCAGTTCTAATTGGGTGCTGACTTCTGGCCATTGTACCATGAATTTCAAACCAGGATACAGAATCATAGTGCATTACAATACCACAGATAACATTGAGTTTTCCGGTACCAGATCACAATTGATTGAAGTTGATCGCTATGTCGAAAATCCAACTTTCAATCGCAACAATATGGATGGAGATTTGTCCTTGCTTCACTTGTCAAAATCAATTAAATTTGGCGCAAATGTATGTGAAGTATTTTGTAAGATCTCTGAAAATACGAAATTGTCTGACTTCTTTACTATGTATAACTTGAACTTCAGGTCGGTCCAGTTTGCTTGCCATACGCGTATACATTACCACAAACATACCAAGGTTTCAGCGTAGTTGCAAGTACTTATACGACGCGAAAACTGGAGGACATTGGCGTAGTCAATAGTGAGATACCACCTAATGTTCTAGAGAAAGTTACCATGCCTGTCATTACTCAACAGCAATGCTCACAAGCACCTTACTACAGAGCAGGCGTGGTCACAGCCAACATGTTTTGTATGCAAAAGCCACACCTAATTTAAATAATTCACATATCGATCAATCCAGCTATGCTTATCTATACATATCACCACAGGTACTTCCAAACCAAGTTCAGGTACATGTAAAGATGATACTGGTGGTCCAGTTGTCTACCAAAACCCAAGGTGGGCCAGAATTCAAAGTTGGACATATCTTCCAACTCAACTCCCGTCTTTCTCGTAACATGCAATCGTAATATCTTTTCTATTGCAGCAATGGGGCCTTGACTCAATTAGGTCTGGCTAGTTTCAGTACTGAATGTGCTGCCGCAACCAAAAACTATCCTGGTGTGTATACGCGTGTATCCAACTATCTTCCATGGATTGAAAATACCACTGGTAAATAATATTATTAGAAAGAAACAATTTTATACTGCTGAATATATTTCATTCACGTTTTCTATCGGCGAAATATTCTGTAAGGTGTAGAGGAAAACGAGCAAATATGTACCAAACATCGCCAGAACTTCGTAATCACATTGCATCAAGATTGTTATCCACACAAGTTTAATGGAAATCCTAGATTTGTTATAATACTTATAATAAACTCATTAGTACACGCTTTTAATTATGGGGTGTCCACTTCAGGCACTTGTCATTTTCAACGAAATAGGCAATAGTTCAAATTCGTGAGTGGAGAATGAGACAATATTTTTGTGTTGACGTTGTTGAGACTCTAGATCATGGAAAAGGGAATTTATAAAATAAAGATTCGGGTCACATCACATCTGAATCAACAATTGCAACATGATAAATAGTTCCAGCATAAGACTTCAGTGCTTGTGGGTTGTTCTGCAGGTTGCCATTGCCCGTCATTCGATTCACCAATGTGAACAATGTGAAAATTAACATACCGTATTTGGTTAGCTATGGTTTTCATTGTGTGTGCCTCGTGTAATGTGTAATTGACGATGAGTGAAACGCAGAAGCATATTTACTGTACCGTTTACAATGAAATTTATCCACGTCTGTTTGGCTTGTCTTTCCCTATGATACTCCACCAATTGTTACACAAATTGGTGGCAGTGACTTAATTTCACATTTATTGAATTCCACGGACAAGTCCTTGTACAAGACAAGCTGCTGTAACTATTGCTGCACACTTCAGTCCACGCATGTACAACTTGCTTACTCCAATAATTTAAGCTCAGCAATTTAGTTATTCTATTATTCTAATTTTAATTCTTTGACTTTTGTAATGTATTGAGAATAAAATGAGATATTTTATTCCATTGATTTACAACTTATTAACAAGATACAAGTTATACAAGATACAAGATATGATACAAGATGTGATACAAGACTTGATACATCTTAATACGACAGCAGTCGTATTTATACTAAACTAGAACAAAGCCTTGTGACAAAGACTAAGTCCATCACGAGTCAAAGAGATGATCTTTGACTGATGAAATGTCCACGATCACGCATCACGACAGTGCATGCTGATGCTGAGGCATTTCCTGTAATAAAACTGTTAGCAACATTTTATGTACAAATATGAACATTATCTAATCGACAGGAAGATGATGAACGTGACTTCGTGTCAGTTGGGATGCAAGTGTATTGCGTCATCCTAATACACTACAACTTTGACTTGCTTTAATCGTGAACTTTCAGCTCATTTTATACGCGGGACATTATTACTCAGGACAAATAGTTTGCAACACCATAAAGCAAACCAAGGCACACACTTTGGGAAGGACTATGCCTGGTACGATATATTTGCAACAGCTCAGGAGAAGCAGGATCATGAAATGTGAGTGCTAGTTGCAGTTGACTTGACTTGAAAGTTTCTTTCATTCGTGCATAAATCATAGCATCAGTGCCAAGTTTCAAAATGGGACACCCTTTCTAATATGTCCTCAGCGAACCGTATAGATCATCACATTTGATTCGTCTGGGTTGTCTGGCGGTGGTACGTGTTTGCACCAAAATCGAAGCATGAAGAGAGAACCAATATTGTAGCAGGTTTGACGTGAAAGTGCACAAGATGTCGCTTCATTACTGCCAAGAATCTAGGGCTATATGCACGATGGTAAGGTATTATTAGGTATGTGTGGGATAAATCAAGTGACATTGCGCTACCAGATGTTGGAATGAAGTTAGGCAAAGCTAAAATATGAATATACGAATCAATATGCAACGTAAAGGCAGATCTCACGATGTGGCCGTTAACTAGTCGCACTAAATTCATATTGCTAAATGGAGTCAGTGGTAGTCAAGCCGCCGCATAAATCGCACATGTATCCTCAACCGCACGATGAAAATACAAAACACGGAATCTCCATTATACTATATTTCAACCTGCTTCTTCTTATCCTCCACAAATTCACAAGCATTTGGCCGTGTTGTACACTCCAACGCAACCACCACCAATACATCAGATCGTCAGCAATACAGATACAGAGGCAATCAAGTACAAGCAACATTATTCAAAGATTGAAGATTTTAAGGACTAAATAAATACATAAATCTAGTTTGTATTTACATTTTGATTTACATGTTTCTCTTGTAGTCGGGATAAAGAGTACCTTCTGGCCAATCCAATTGCAATTTACGTTGCGTTGGTTGCGTTGCATAGCTAGATTTGTCTTATTTGACTTCAGGATTCTGCCATTTGCCGGCTGCCATTTGCAGCCGACTGAACCTATATGCGCACAATTGAACGGACTTTTGGCAGATCTGCCTACCAATCCTCAGCTGGACCGAACTCGCGTACGCGTACGGCAAGTGGGTGCGGCTTGACAAGGAATGAATTGCGCTAATCTCCTGCATACTCCACAATTACAGCAAAGTAAAAGCGTCCGCAGTTTTGCTTTTGGCATTACATGACATGCTTTTTCCATATCCATACTTGACATGGACGCTGATGGCCTGGAAATTGTTATGGACCAAGCGCGCAATGGGACGCTACGAGCATGG
>JAQIYH010000146.1:0-12782 GCA_034700885.1 Paratullbergia callipygos | reverse complement strand
TAACGTGACCATTTTTAATTTTTGTTGTTGTTGAGCATGTCAAGGTAGAAATATAGAAAAAAGAAGGAGAATATGAGTTTGCAGCGTGGTGGTGTTGTAGGGACGCCGACGCAAACGTAGTAGAACCACCACATCACAGTACCCATAAATGAGACAAGATAATGATGGTTCAGTTCTTCAGTTCGTCCTTTCATCAACATCGAATTCGAGATCGACACACAACTACAAGTAACTATAACTCAACATCGTCAATATTCTTGTCTCATTTTTATGCAAAATCACGACAGTCACGAGTATACGTACATAACAAAACCAAAAGGAAATTGATTGCATTGCATTACCATTGCATGGCATTGCATTGCAAAAGACGATCGTTCTATTTTAGACAGGACAGGACAAGCAGCGTCAAACGTTCAGCAGCGTTCTTGGTGTTGAACGAACGTAACATTTTTTTCAATGGTGAAATATTATTCAAACGCATTCGTCCACTGCACTACGCTGCATTCAGCAGTACAGTGAAATGCCATAAAAAATTCAATCCATCCATCCATCCATCCAAATGCAAAAGGATTGCACTTCTTCATGTCGTTCATGTACTTCGAACCGTACGGACAACAACCGATTTTTTATATTTTATCTTCTCTTGGTTTCATACTGTTACTGTACGAGTCTTTCTTCCTTTTCATTTGGAGTGCTCGTCATGTTTTCTCTGCTCTTCATCTTCTTTCGTCCGTCTCATCTGTACGTCAAATTATGCACCCAATCCTTCATCCCTTACATACAAAGGCAAAGGCATAGCATTGACCATGACAAAAATGCAAAGCAGCAGTGCCCGTCTGCTTCAGTGTAGTTGTGATCCAAAAAT
The DNA here is from genome assembly GCA_034700885.1 of Paratullbergia callipygos. Lineage (NCBI taxonomy): Eukaryota > Metazoa > Arthropoda > Collembola > Poduromorpha > Tullbergiidae > Paratullbergia > Paratullbergia callipygos. Next base: position 11,917 of record JAQIYH010000146.1, on the reverse strand, counting down.
GTATCCATACGCCGTATCATGCATTGCTGCGATAAATAATAGACTGACTGACTATCTTGACTGTCTTGTCTCTCGCAGTCGCAGAATACCACCGCAGAATGTGATTACATTGAATGTTAAAGAATCTTCGACGAAATGCCACATACACATGCATGTAGTAGTGTAAAAGAGGAATTCGGCGAGCAGGCAGCAAACGCCCCATGAATAAAGAAGAGTCCTTGTCGACGCCAAGCACATAAATCACACGTCCACAAAATGTCAAAATATATCGCATGTAACTCATGGACGGACCGACGGGCGCATAGTAGACGGCATAGACATGGACATGAACGTGGTGGATTGTGGACGTGTGGAAGCAAAAAAGAAGAAATTCACTTGGGAATTCTTCAAACCATGCAAGCATGCAGCAAGCAAGTAGACGACCTGTTGTGAGTTCCCGAATTCGGGTCTTTTTCTCTCTCTTTCTCTTTCTCGGTATTCGACACTCGATCCGCATTTCTTTTTTTCTTTCTTGTATGTATGTGTGTTAGTGTTTCTTTTCATGTGTGTGATTGTGATTCATGTCGAACCATAAAAAGAACAAAAGCGAGTCCGCATTGAACATTGTTTCTGTTGTTTCCCTTGTCAATCAATGCACGCAACAACAACAGAACACAGCAGACACGTTCGCTTGTGGAATTGGAACAAGAGCAAGTCAATGGTGTCTTTTCTTTTATATCGTTAATAAGTTATTGCAATCAGCCTTGCATTCATTTTTCACTTAAATTGCAATTTCGTCCTCTTTTGACGTTTTGTGGGTCCGTCCAGTCTTCTTAAATTGACTTTATGGTCATTGCCTCTGAGGAAATGTAATTTTGTAGTACGTACGTACTGTGGTCGGTCGTGCAATGTCACTTTTATGATTTGATTCATATTTTAGCACAGACAGGCCATGAACGCTATGGAGAAGATTTGACATTGCAGCAGATGAAGGAGACCAGAACCATGTCCAAGCTCCAAGATTCTACGGTAGACCCAAGACCAGAACCACCACAACTCGACAAACTCCTCGACACCAGACACGTACGACGAACGACGAACTGCAATGGCAATGGCAATGGACAAAAGTCAAAAAGTGTTTCCCACAAAAAAAACAATACCCAATGTTTATCAAATATTGATGAGAAAGACAAAAAATATAAAACAGACATGGAATTGAAATGACTCTCTCCTCATCTCGTCGTGGTCTGGTCGTGGGTCGGTTGGACCATTTCTCGTCCGCGTTGTCGGTGTCTCGGTCCATATTTTTATTACGTACGAGTACAAGAAACCCTCTTTGGTCTTGACTGCACTGCACAGTACAACATTCAAAGTTGGACCAAACCATGCCACTGCTTCACCATTAACGTTATACTACAAGAAGGACATATGGAGCTTTATCTGTGTTGAACTCTGCATCTGTGATGTGAAAGGTAAAATTCATTTGGGAATTCACAAAAGGAGAAGATGCTGTTGATGCTGGTACGTGGTTGACTTGACTTGGTTTCCTGTTCAGCAAATGTATTGATAGTGAATGCAATACGAACAAAGTTAAATGTATCCCAAACACTCGCGTGTGTGTGTTTGCAATCAGAGTTCACAACTAGAATAATAAGAGACCAAGACCACGAGAACCCAAGACCCAAAGATTCTAGATTCTACTTAATACTCAAAGATGTTTGTCCAAGTGCAAGTGCCAAAGAGACGGACGGACGAACGACGGGCACTGGTCCACTCGACCGTGTAAATACAGGCCGGGCTTAAACGGGTTAACACAATTAGTACAGTGGTACGTCAGGAAGGGTTGCGTGCAAACTTTATACTTCATTTTCACTCTTCACTCAATAGTTGATCCCAAAGGAATCTAAATTTAATTCTTGATGAACTTGAACCTCTACATTACATTGTGAACCCATAATAAGCTTTCGCTGCAGGCCATGCATGGACGAAATTGGAGGAAGTCGCAGACAATTTGCAACTTGGAACCGGAGGAAGTTCAAGGTCTTAACATGAGTACGAGTACATAAGTCATAATTTATATTCCTCACACACTTTAAGCTTTAGACAGGCACTATAGTTCAAGAATTGCATCGTGCTGTCCAGTCGCAAATCGCCACGTACTGAGTCACTGGTCGTAATTTCCCCGAATGGTCATCAATCTACCAGGCAAGGCACACACATACACAGCACATCCGAAATTGTCCAGATGAATACAGGCAGCAATGCTGCAGTGCACAAAGAACAGGAAAGAAGTGACCATCCAAGTCAAGAGATTATGCGATCGTACAACAAACTGTATTATGTGTAGTCGTAGTTTGGTATACCTTTATAAAATGCAGTAGATCATTTACGTGTACAATTGGTTCACATTAAAATGTGGAGAAGAAAGATTCATTTCTTTCTCACTTCCATTGTGTGCGCGTGCATTTGAAGATCGAGATGAGTTCGCGTTGTTCTTGTTGTCCACAATCAACTGGAGAATGTGTATCAGGGTAAAACACTCACGGCTGCTGCTGCTGTTGAGATGCGATGATGATATTTATAAGCCCCTGGTTCTGAAGAGTCATTAAATCCTGGTGGACTTCGCCACGTTGTTGTTGTACGTCTGGACGTGGACTCATTGTATGTTACGTACATTATGTGTGAGTCCGCTCTCCAGACTCTCCACTGGACAAAATAGTGTATCATCTACAAAGGTATTTCGGCGGGTACACATTTACACATACACAAAATACAACAGGGAAAAGAAAGGGAAGAATGTAACCAAGACTCAAGACAGTTAATTACACTTGTCAAACTTTAATAATATTTATATGATATATTACTCCTGCGTTCCTGAGCTCTGCTTCTGCTCTTCTTCTTTTTCTCCGTGCAGAGACTAACTGAGATTTTTCACTTTCTAGCTGATCTTGTATCGTATACTCTTAAAGAGTCGATGATATACAATAAAATATTGGCCGCCTAGTCTGCTGCTGTGCTGGTTGTTTTCTCTGTTCAACTATTCCCATTTCTATTAAAACTAAAAATTACCAATTCAAAGTTGTTCTCTACCATACTACTACTACAACAAACTGTCCAGACTTTATGCGTACTAATAATGCAAAGAGCATTTTGTGATTCTTCCTTTTTGTACTAGTTTGAACTTTTAGGAATACAGTAAAATGTAAAAGTTCCGGAAACCTTTCGTCGTCGTCCTCGTCGATCATTCATTCAATTCAGAAAAAAACTATTCCATACTCTTTGCATTTTGATACTAAAGGAGATTGACAAGATACAAAATTCGTGTACATTTACCATTTGCCACTGCATACTGCATTGCACTACATTGAAATGAAAGGAAAGATGATCAATTTGCGGTGGATTGTGGATCGTGTTTTCGTGTGCGTGCGTGTGGAGACTGAGACTGGCTCGTCACCGTCGCATCGTTTCGACGACGAGAAACCGAAGCAGAGATAGCAGCAACAGACTCCGACGTGGATGTGGACATGGACGTGGACTTGATTTACGAGCTTCACCCACTTCATTTTCATCTCATTTTCTATTCCATTATTTAGTTGATACAGTTTCTGCTTTGTGTGTGTATCTAAGAGTCTGTCCTGTCCTGCCTTTCAAAAAAAACTAAGAATAATGAATCACAAAGACCCTCTCATGAACTCTGCACTGCATTCACTCTGCATTGGGCGCAGATTACATTATGTAATATTACTTACTGTATTCATGTAATGTAATGTAATGCAAGGAAGAATTCTTCCTAAATTGCATCATCAACATTTATATTATGCATTTTGCATTTTGCTGGACGACAGGACATTGTACACAAAATGATCACGATTCTTCCCCATTGCATTGCATTGCATTCATTCAAATCGTCCAAACTCCAAAAGTCCAAATGAAACTTGACTCTCTCAAGTATTCAAATACTCAAAAACTATTTTTGAAATTCATCCAAGTTTGAACATTCTCGAAATATGAAGAATGTGTACGCTAATGTATGGAAAATTTTTATACTCGACTCAGTCATTCATGCATGGATGTCAGAAATTCAAAACTGTATTGCATCTGCATCTTGCATGGGGCCGCAAAATAAAAACAATGAATGAGGAAAAGGTAGACGAGCCACGAGCCGTAGGGAATGAAAATTAAGAATAAATCAATATTGGTGCGTATAGTGTGTGCGTAGTAGTAGTGTAGTAAATTCAGTGATGATGAGATGAGAAACACAAGTTCTTAATTAACACGGTTGGATGATGTTGATGTTGATGCTGAAAATGCTGATGCTGCTGCAACAGGGATGAAATGCATGCAGATGCAGTGACGAATGACAATGAGGGCGCAGACGACGACGAGGACGACGACGACAAGCTTCGGATTCGTCGTCTCCTCCTCTTGTACTATAGTCGTTGTATTATGACGAATTTTACAAACCCTTCAGAATTAATATGCATGCACCTTTGCTATATCCAAGTTTTGTGTTGCACTACTTCAGAATGCTCTACTCGTCACGGAAGTATTATATACAATGTTAAACTAAACATCCAAGTAGTATATGACTACGAGGATGATTGAATTCAAACGGCATTTCTCCTCCCGTGTAATGTGTAATGAAGTAATCTACTAGTACGTTTCTGAGTACTTCTGTTTCTGCACTGCATCTGCGTTCTGCATCTGCATGGACTAATCAACTTTTCCAAAAGTGGAGAAATAATAATGACGTTGCTCGACAAACCATAGTACTGTAATGTAACGTAATGTAGTGCCATGTAGAAGGGTGATTTTCCAACTGAATTTAGAATTAATAATTTTCACCATGTCTCTTTGGTCTTTGGTCTCATCACATCACATCTCTCTCATTATTACAAGAAGAGAAATCTGGAAAACAGGCAATATGACAAGACAGGCAGGGATAAAGTTACACTTTTAATATGTGTATGAATTGTGTGTACAATGGAAGACAAGGAGACAGGGAACAGACTCCAGATTTTATGATGAGACAACAGACAACTGAAATGTATCTCAATGAAGACTTGTACATACAACAAAAAAGATGTCCCAAATGATTTTGTTCATCAACACCGGAATTATTAATTGTAAAATGGCTGCCTTGGGAAGGCACGCACGCACGCACGCTGCAATGATGCTGACAAAACATTCATTACAGGGTGAATACTTTACATATTTACATATGTCTACATAGACTTGATGTTTTGCATTGTAAGTGCAAGTACAATGCAAGACTTGCCCGGTGCGCTATAAAATAATTAACTACATGTATCAACAGCCAAGCACATATGAACTTTAATTGTACTGTAGTTGAAAAATATGATTTGTGTCATAACAAGTCATTTGAAGTCATGTAATGATGAAGTATCAACTAAATTACATATGACGTAGTATGAGATATGATTAAATATGAAGTGATGGCGAGAGCCCGAGCCCCAAAATTCAAGTCAAGTCAAGTCAAGTCAATGGATGGATGACGGTGTATTTTTCTCTTTCTCATATCATTGCAAACTTAACCATTTAACCCTTCAAGACAATTTCAGCAGCATGTGTGAGCGCGAGCGTGAGTATTGGAATTCCCACTTTGGGAATTTCACCCCTTTTCTCGTCTCTTCCATATCGTATCGTATCATTTTGTCACTTGTGATTGTTTTTGTCTTTTTTTCCCTTTTATAATACAACAGCAGTAGAGCATTGTTTTCCCTGGCTGTATTTAATTTCTGTATTTTCTCTTCCAGGCTAAGCCTGGAACTCTGGAGACTCTGGGCCCTCTTTCTCTGGAGTCCAACGTCACAGCAGCCACAGCATCAGCAGCATCAGGACGAGTTCAATGAGAAACAATCAATCAAGATGAAATTAAGAAGAAAAACAAAAACAACAAAAAAAAAACTTTTACTTTTCTCTAACTATCGGTAATTTCATACATCATTTCAAGTACGACACCAGAGTCCATGTCCATGTCCTGTGCTGTCCACTGAATAGAATGAATTGCCCCTTTGACTCTCTCATAGTCTGAATAGTCTCAAGTTGAGCTGACATTCCCAATTAAAAGTGAAATACAAAACTTGAGTTAAGTTTTTTTCCTTTACTTCGTGTGACTACGTGTTCGTTGTATATCGGTAAATGCTTGAGACCAAAAACTTTTGACCAGTTCTCGTCTTAGTACTTGGGACATTTTACTTCCCTCGTGTTTCGTGCACATTATTGGGGTTCGTCAATAAGCGGCCGCGGCAGCGATTCCCAAATGGTTACACACACAAAATGTTCGGACTGGACACACGAGAAAATTAACAGCTGCTAATACCAAATACCAACCATACGTATTCGGTATTCTCATGTGATCACATGTACACATATGCCGATACGACATGCATTTGGAAGGTTTGTACTTTACTATGTGTGTTTGTGTAATAAGATCGCCTTCGCCTTTTTCCACCGTTTTGTTCTCCGTTCTGTCATTGTGTCAAACATGAAAAGGTTTGGACACAGGCACTTGACGATCCGAGACCGAAACTGTCAAGACCAAGACCAAGACCAACACCGACGAAGTCTCTCTGGACTCTGGAGACTCTGGACACGATCGTCAAGTTCAGTCCAGTCAAGTCAAGTCAGTCATGGTACGTGGCATTAAATGAAGAGTGAAGAAAACTCATTTGTTCACACGTCCGACGAAGTCCACTGTACTGCTCATGTTATCCAAGATCAAGTCAACTTTCTCATTTCTGTGTTTGTTTGCGTCGCGTTACGTCGTAGTTGATATATTAAATGTCAATTTTGTACTTGTATCATACTTGTGCCTGTACAGTGTACAGTGTACAGTGTACAGTATACAAATTCCTTTGTTCAGCAATGCAGTGGTTTGGAGTTTGAAGTTTGACAGGCGATCGTCCAATAAATTCATGTCTCACAACAGCTTTGTTTTCTTTTTTGTAAATTAATAAATATTGCGATCGCGAGTCTCAAGTCTCTCGACACTCGGGCAACAATCGAGCGAGTGAGCAAATACGCGCAATGGGAAAATGGGCGTCAAAAATTCACACATACATATTAGTATAAAAAGTCATTCAGTCAAGTTTACACTCATACAAATACGAACACAAAACACAAATCGAGTCCTCATGAGTTGGTATCGTGTGTTGTGTAGGAGGAGGTTGTCAAAGTATTACATTTCTCAAGTCAAGACACACATACAGAGCACTGCACAGAGAGAGAGAGAGAGAGAGAGAGAGAGAAAAAATTACAGTCTCATGACGAACAAGTTAAAGCGAATCATGACATGATACATGCAAAAAATGAATACATATTAAACAAAAATGTCATGCATGGTCATACACACAGCGATCAGCGATCAGCGGCGGTGTTCATTACTCATGAGACTCATGACATATGAAGTTTGAAGTGAAGTGAATTTGAGACTGCGACTGCCAATAATAAAAGACCAGGAGACAAGCAAAGACAGAGACAGAAAGGCTTTTACTCTGTTTTTTTTTGACTTTGTGCTTTGTGCTTCATGTGTTGATATCAAATGTCTCAATGTGCGCATTCAATTGTACTGTACACTTGTACACACTACACGGTAGAATAGAATGTGGCCATGTATGTCATTTTGGGGAGGGTCCACAAGCCACGACATTATTTAGTAACAAGTAACAAGAACAGCAACAATCAAACCAAAAAGCAGAGACTCGAATTTTTTTTCTAAGCACTGCATGTAACGAATTTGACGAAATGAAATTGAATACGTAATTCTGTCTAACCTTCATTGATTTTGATGTCTGCGCTGCGTCTCTGTTATCATAAAACTATTCGAGTTCGATTTCGAATTTCCCATTGACGTATTTTAGCTTTCATGCACATACTTATTTATGACGAACAAGAGATTCTGTTTTGAGTGTCGTTCATTTGGTATTTTAGAATGTGAAGCAGACATTAGATGATTTGGACTCATCATCATCATCATTGCCTTCATCGCAGTCGTCGTCGTCGTCGTTGCTCTTGTCGTGCTGCACAGGTTACAGGTTTATTAATGGCTTTTGCCATGTCACGAATTTTTTTTATGCGTGTTGTTATTAATATTTTATAATAAAAATTTGCAATTTTTGCAAAGCAAAGCCAGGCAGGCAGGTAGGCAGAGATTTCAAAATATTGGTCGTAAAAATTGTAGTAATTCGTAAATTGTAATGAAAACAACCCAAAAAAATGAATGCCTTTTTGCCTTTAGCATTTCAATACACAACGATCGACAATGGCGACCAAAATTAGGCCATTTCATAACAACCGTATTCGGCGCGTCACATCACAACACAACACGTCGTCGCCAACACACCAAAAATTTCTTTGATGCCTTTAGACTGAAAGAAAAAATTTAAGTCGTGTCGTATGCGAAGCCACGCACCAAAACCAAATGCGAAGCAACTTCGACAGCAGCAGCGAGCAGCAACCAAACCAGAAACATCGGAGACGCGTTATTATTGAAAGAAGAAACTTCAAAGGGAAACAATTGAAGGATGAAGAAAGAAATTGAATAACCTGTACACAAGAAAAACTGTGTGAACATTTGAGCCTGAGCATTTCGAATTTACTACGTTGAGTTTTGAGTCCTGCCAGCTTACTTTGCAATTTCTCAAAATTCTGTACATTTTCTTCCACGTACGTCGTCGTCGTCGTCGTGAATATGAAATACGACTCAATCTCTCAGTCAGATTTTTCTTTCAGTAAGTCAATCAACGTCACCAATCACCAACCAGGCACTAGACACCTTTGCTTTTTTGTTGGCTCAAAGAATTGAGATTCGAGAAACATTACATAATAGTATTTAGCATAATGCAAAGCTTAAAACAAATACAAATACAAATAAAAACATAAAGATAAACAAAAAGGTAAAAAAGGGGTTGACACGAATTGAGTTTAGGAATATTGCTCCAATGCTTTTATGCTGCACAATGATTAAAATGAACATGAACGACGAGGATGGATAAGCGATGAGATGACACGCAATGGCAAATGGCAAATGGCAAATGGCATCATCACAACGAGTCGACAGTCGATAGTCGATGATGATGATGATGACAAAAGAATGTCTGCCTGACACAAACACACACACACAAATATTAAATGGCTGATGTCTTGCATTCATAGCGTGACTGACTATTTATTAATAATATTTAATAACATTTATACATACAATTATTCGATCGAGTGGTCTTGTCGTCGTCGTAAATTGTGTGTGTGTGTGCATTGCTCAGAAGAAGAGTATCTGCCCTGCCATTGCTTAAATACCACCAGCACACATTGACTGAGAAGAAGAAGAAGAACACGGTAGAGATGATGACGATTAAGACTCGACAAAACAAAGCAGCAACAGCAACAACGAACGACGACGATGATGATGATGACGATGATGATGCGATGAAGATGGTGATGATCTTTCACTCTTATGTAATGTCTGTTTTTAAAAAACAAAACCCTTTTTGTTCTCTATATTGCACTGAGGCAATATACTGAGGCAGGTAAGCCAAATGGAAATGGAAATGGTACAAGACACGAACACATCACTTCGCTACATCAAGTGGTGGTTACATGAAAATGCGTGGATCGTGGATCTCTCACATTGCATCTTGCATCTTTACATCGTGAATGGAGAAGGCGTGGTACGACCTCTCACTTTGCCCTCGAGTCTATCACGACAAAATTTTTCTTCCAACTGTTCAAGTCAACCACAACAACCACTTTACTCTTTACTGACTTTACTCTACATTTTGTCCGCACAACTACAACAGGCAAAACTGGGACCCAGGACCCAGACCAGAACCAACAGCAAAAATCAAAGAAATTCTAAACTCTTACTACGAATGCAGTGAGCGAAGGTGTAAGATGCAATGATGCAATGATGCAAAATGCAACAATGCAGCATGTACGTAGTTGTACTGTTCCACTTGTCTTTGTTTTACTTGTGCCTGTGCTGTGCCCCGCCTGCCTGCCTGCATCTGGCTGTGAGTTCTCACATTTTCATTTTCATTATTATGCATTTTATTATGCACCCAGTGCACTGCACCGCAATGCACTACATTGCAGATTGCACAGGTGGTTTATGGAAACACTTGTCTTGCTACTCAACATCACATATCTTTAAAAAAAAATAGAACTTTGGACAATAATTCAACCGCAACAACAATTGAACAGCGGCTCCGCCTTTTCTAATTTAGTACACACTGGACTGGAAACTGAATTTTCTCTATTTTTCCGATCTTGGTTTAAAGATGCGTATAAATCTCAAAAATCAAAGAAAGCTAGTTTTACCGGCCGCAAGTTCGTCTCCAGCAGACACTGCTCACCTTTCAAAAAAACCTATTCTACGACCATTATACCAAGCTTCATTCCTAAACGAAGAAACGGCGTTATTATATTCTTCAAAATTTTGTACAGGTGGTGGTAATGATGCAAAATTAAAAGATCACAATTTTCATACAATCAAATCGTATATGCATTTCATATACTCATAATTTGTGAAACCGGTTCTGGAGAAATATTTAAAATAATAATTTAATATAAGTATTCATACAAGTCGAATTCATTTGGTAAATAATATCGTCATCGTCATCATATTAGTCTCAAGTCAGCTATGGCTAAAATACCAAAAAAAAAGTCACAAGTCAACTCACTCACTAACATGCAAATACGTGTTGAGGAGTCATATGCCAATTGAATCTTCTTTGAAATGACATCATTACAACATTGATTTTAATAGGTTTGAAAACTGGTGTGTTGCGAATGATGGCATTTTGAGAGGAGCTGCTTACCAGCAAAGTCACCAGGTCTTCACGATGCGATTGTAAAAATATATGTTCCATAGTTTGTGAAAGTGATTACATGGCGTACTATTATACAGTATTTATCCGTTGTTTCAAAAAAATGTGAAATAATAATCGGAAAATCCCCAAATTTTTATTTGGGATATGCCGCCATGCGACGCTTTATTATTTTTGGCCAATGTCGTCCCTTGTCAAATTCCGATTCATGCACTGCGCTGACTGACAGCTTGCGCCACCACATCGTCTCCCAGATTCGTACCCGAATCCGCATCCGCAGAAAGGTATTCGTATGTGCAATTTGGTGTATAACACTTTAAACATGCCAAGCCAGACCAGGCTAAGCTTTGATGCTGTCATCATGGTAGTTACTTAATGCATGACTTTTTTATGCCATGCGAGATGCAATGCATGCCATCAAGTCAAGTCAAGTCAAGGCACACACAGCATTTTAGTAGAATCAAGAAATGACGTTCTGTTCTGTTCTGTGCACATCTGGAATTCTTCTTTTGTCAATGTACAAAAACAACGTCTCATCTAAACACATACGCCATTCTGTCTTCTGTGCCATGCCATGCCAGTGTGTCATCTCATCTTCACTTCGTCGTCTGTGTTTTAGCTCGTCGTCGTCTCGCTTTACTTTTTACGTGTGTGTGAGTGAGATGATGTGTAGATATTTTCAGAATTTTATATTTTTGGGGACTTTGTTTATGTTAACCAGGAGAGAGAGAGAGAAAAAAAAAGTTAAGGAAACAGAAAGAAGGAAAGAATCGTCATCATTGAGTAATACGAAGAAGAAGAAGAAGTAACACAACAAAAACACTATTAAAAATAGGCTGATCTGATCTCACCACTATACACTGTGTAAACTGCTGTACTGTACCCACCATGGATGGGATGGCATTGCATTGCATATCAGCACAGGGTGGTCCTGAGAGAGTGTCCTGGATCCTGACTGGCACCGAATATTTATACGTACACAGAATATATTTTTAATACTAAATACATACTCACACATGAGAGAGATGAGACGACGAACACGCTTGAAATATGTCTGGATGCTTTTTGTCACTTTTAGGACTTGCTTGCCT
>JAQIYH010000145.1:0-12819 GCA_034700885.1 Paratullbergia callipygos | reverse complement strand
AGCAACTAGATCCCAGGTTGGCAGTTGACGATGAAGCAAAGACATTTGCTACCGTTTCGCACCAGACGCATGCTATCTCAGATATGTTATAAGTTTCACTGCTTATACGAAGCATTTACGTCCGCTTTACATTTTGCTACCGTCCCACTTCTTAGAAGAATTGGCACCGCCTCGACCTCGAGGCTGCCGGAGGACACCTCCATAATTGGACACATCTACATCGGTTCCAAGCTTCGCTATTGTTTGAACACATTTACATCGATTCCAAGCTTCACTATTGTTTGAACACATTTACATCGATTCCAAGCTTCGCTGTTGTTTGAACGCATTTACACTGATACCATGAGAACCTCACACTTGCACACATGAATATAAAGTGAAGGAAAATCGGTGAAGCGTTCGCCTCAACCTCGAATGAGGAAAAGCATGACGGCCAACGCGTCTTGTAACGCATACGCTACGGAACTCGCCGGAGCGCCGTGTATTGTTTGTCTCAACTCGCGTTTGTCAACAGATTCCAAAATTGTATTCCTCATATGGCGGGCTCTTAAACTTAGTTCACTAAGTTCGTATTTAATGTTTCCACTTAGAACTGAGTTCTTGATGCAGTTCAGTTCTTGGAACTTGAACGGGAACTTAAAAAGTTTTGAGGAACTTGAACGGAACTGAGAATTTGGAATCCGGAATTCAACTCAAGTGAACCTAGACCGGTGGGAACTGAAGGGAACTCAGTTCTTTTGCAGTTCCAGTTTTTCACCTAAAATCGCGAATTTGAGCAAAGTTACACAAGAGCCACGGCTGGTCTCTAATTCTCCCAATAAATACAGGAACCGCGCACTTGCGCCGGATTCCAAAGTCTTTGAACTGTTTATGCAATGCGTCCCGTATTGCTTTCGCGGCGCCACCTATGCTAAAGGTGGTATTCCTTAATTTAATGTGGAACAGAGGGTCTGGCGTAGGAAATAAAGTGGAACAGGAACTCATAACTTCGACCTTGGAACGGAATAGAGCTGGAAATGAAACGTGAACGATGTGGTCGGAACTGGAACTGAAAGGAACTGTTACAACATTATCATGATTAATATGGGATCATGGAGCTCACTAGTCACTGACTGAGGTTTGCAGATACGTTAGTTGACTGGTTCGTGAATTGTATTTTTACAGATTCTCCAACTTATTGGGAAGCATCTGAACGTCGGTAAGCTCATCGTGTTCAGGCAACTTGCACTGAATGGAATCGAGCACTCAGTAGCTTGCCGGTCACTAGAAATCCATCTTCCGAGCTGATCAAGGCCAACCTTGAGGCCTTCTCCCAACCATTTTCTGTGCACTTGTTGCTGTTGCAACTTAATTGCTGCTTCCTGGCCAGGCGTTGCCTATGAAATTGGGGTTGCACCGCTGCCTAAGCCGCTCAGTACCGCCACAACATATTCGACTGTTTGCCCAACCTGGTTCGCCTGTTCCTGAAAATGGATTCATGTCAATCCGAACAACTGCTGCTGCCCGTCCCGCTACCAGCATACCAGACACCGGCGCCCTGGCTGAAACTTCGGAAACTCGTGCTGACCCTGCGTTGTGGAGGACGGGACGAGGGCTGGAATCTGCATTGGCTCATTTTGGACATTATGGCAAAGGCAACTGCGCTGGAATCCCTCACTTTCTACAAGAATAGCCTTGCTAGAGGAGTCGTCCAAAAATCTCCAGGCTCAAAACTTGAAAGAACTCGACATTGATTGCTACTGCCGAATGGAATGGCTGAGGCCCTGCTGGAGCTGGCAGGCGGCAGGTGTCGCCCTGGACGACCGCGGCCGGCTAAGCTCAAAGTTGATGTCGTCGACTTGTCAAAACTCGGCCGCCCATTTCCATACCCAAAACAACATCGAACGTCTATCACGTTTCCTTAGAGAGCAATCTGGCACATTGCGCCAACTGCACGTCTCAGCTGACGCGAGTGAAGGTGACATTGATTCTCTCTTGCGTCTTCCCAAAATGGAGGTGCTAGAAACCTTGTCACCGCAGCAGAACGTAAGAATTCAACTACAATTACAGCGAATGAATGTCAAATTTCCAAATCTCAAGCACCTTGTATACCCAGGCTCTAACAGGCGTCAATTTATTTCAGATGGCGAGATTCGTTTAACAAGTTTTCAAAACATCAACGACTTGAATCTCGGTGATATGAAGGATTCGGATATTCGGCAAATTGCAGCGTGGTTTCCCTCACTCACTAGCCTTACTCTTGAAACACGTTAAATGCTGCACCAGCAATATGAGGAATTGTAGAATCAAGTGGGGTGCATGGGAGGTGCGTGGGCAAGGCTGGAGGCACTGCATATTTCAGGACTAAAGTGGTGCTATCCATCCAGATATCATCCTGCTGCATCAACAGCAGGCAGCTGCTCCGCCAACCTTGAATTGTTCACTGGCATACCCAGAGAATTCCACCGCAGTTCAATAAATGTAACTGTGATGCATCAGTTCCAGAGAGGAAAGGAATTGGAGATCTCAGTCAGTCACCTTGGAGACTTCAGATTCAGTAATAGAGTTATCAAAATATACCAAATCGAGTATATATGTTACATAAACTATAAAAACCTGACAGAACAATGAAGATCGTATAGAGCCAAATAGATTTTTCAGTGATTCAGTGCATGCATGTAGCGGAGTTATTAATGAGACTAAAAGTAGCGCATCACCCTTGCGCCAGGCTTAAATACTACTAAAAGTCGTCAATAACTATACAATTTAACACACTATTAATTAGATCGTAAAACCAAATCGCAAACCTAAACTGTGCATACTATCATGCGCAATCCTATACTCCAGCGACCCACTGCCTCCAGCATCCGGTCCTTTGGCAGGTGTCGACCGGCAGCGTAACCCTTGGCGCGTGCAACACCAGCACTCGTCGTGGCAATGGCAGGAGCTCCTGCATCCACCAAGGTTTTTGTTGAAATAATACGCAAACAAATTATTTGAATTCTAGGTTAAGGATAGGACTATGATCTAGATGTTTAGTTAGGAATATCAATGATGAGCGGAATGATCGGAATGATCGGGATTGGTATTTGATGACTGCGTTTGATATTTAGGTTAAGGCTT
The DNA here is from genome assembly GCA_034700885.1 of Paratullbergia callipygos. Lineage (NCBI taxonomy): Eukaryota > Metazoa > Arthropoda > Collembola > Poduromorpha > Tullbergiidae > Paratullbergia > Paratullbergia callipygos. The sequence continues at coordinate 9,717 of JAQIYH010000145.1, read as the reverse complement.
TTGAATTAAGCCGCTTTCATTGATTTATGTTGTTATGCGGTATGTTATGATTTCATGAAATCATGAATTCACGAATTCATGCGTGTTATATGTCTTTTTATAAAAGCGTGCAACAGGGAGGACACAACTTCTTGTATTGAATTTTTGAACAGTTTCGTTACTAATCGGATCCCATTCGTTTGGAAGCAGAAAGACTGAAGACGCGGCAGCAGGATGCTTGTGCAATTCGTAGACCACACGAATCTTGTCCAGTTGAGTAATCACCAAAGCCAGAACTCGCAAGATTTCTTGGCCTACGATCATTCAATTGGAATGCGTTCAATGTGCCGAGTCTTGGGGTAAGTTAGCACTTTGCACTCGGTACCATGCTTCGCATTGATTATGCAACTGGACATTGACTTTTAACCCAACTCAATAGCATACCAATGTTGTAATTAATGTGGTTGTTGCTTACAATTTATGCCGAGCGTACCACTCTGAAAAGTACTTGGAGTGCAAGATGAAAAAATACTTCGAAAATACATATTCCAATGGGAAGTTTTAATCAGGAGTGACAAGTGAATGTAATATTTGCATTGTAACCAATTAGGCTTTTGAAATGTTCAAAGATCATATAATTATTAAGATTGGTTAATTTTCTATCTCCTTTCTAACTGGGGAAATCGTTCTTCCACTCGGTTCTGCCTTATTATTTTAAATGACCAGCAATTGAAATTAGTGCACTACTCTGGCTTCATTTGCACTGGAATTGGCCGACTAAAAGTGACGTAAAATCGACACCGAGGGTACACGAGGTTGAGCAGCAGCTACTGCAGCAAGCCTGACCAGTGAGGAAATCCGCGACGCTACTAATAGTGCAGGGGTATCCAGATGGCTTACAGTCTTGTCCACGAACATCAACCAACGCACATATGAGGATTACCACCACGAGCATAGAGGCCACTTTCGGAAGAATACCCATTTTCGTTGTATTGTGTGTGAAAACTGCAAGAAAATTTTTGTGCAACTCAGGGCGGCTTGGTCCGATTGGATCAAAACAATTACGTTGATCAGTGTGTTGAATTGAGATGGTGAGTTTGATTAGAAGGAAGGTGGCTGTAGAACAGCGAAGAATGTCAGTCAAAGATCCAAACAAAATTTGAAGAGTGGTTGGATCCTTCCACGGAGAGTGCTGCAGTTTATATACAAGTCATGATCGCGAAATGCCAGTCTGAATAGCCAATCAGTACAAGTCAGGTCAGCCGGCGCTGGGCCGAGCTTCTATTATGTAGAAAAGGCTAGGTCGGAGGTGAAACGAATCACGACTCAACATCGTGATTAGTGGCATTTACGTAAAAATGTTCTTATCACATGTTACATTGACTGACCTCTGTCTCAAGTTGTGAATCACTGCCAAGAAAGACCACATTTTTACTGGTTTTGCACGCGCCAATGAATCGCTGCCTGCTGCATACCCTGCACGACCAACTACCAACCGACCACGAGGGACCAGCATGTTTCCACGTCTTATTTGCTTCACATTTCACAACTTTTAAGAGAGCTAAGATGTCGAACGAAACCAATCTTCGACCAGTTTGTATGAAACTGATTCTGTAATGCTTTGACCTGCGACCTCATCTCTGGAAACCATTTGCTACGGAAATTTACTCTTCACCATGAATGCAATTGTGACCATCACGAAATTAGTTGCTTGGCCATTTTCTTTTGATGTGTAGGGCTTCAAAATATTTTTCCCCGGCGTGGCCTATTATGGCTGGAAATGTCGGTATTTCCAAACGGGGTTTAGATGAGCAATACCTTTTAATGCTTGAATTTTTTACGCGCCTGACAAAATTTTGAATCCCAAGAATCTCCCAGGCTCGTCTCGTCTCGAATCGTCTCGCATCAGCGCGGCGGCCCATGTTTTCACTGTGGTTGCTTCCGCTTTCTTGATTTGCGCGTATGTATTCGTTTAAATCACATTCTGTCCATCATTTGATGTGTTTCAGAACTGTCCATGACGTATCTTCACTACTAAGCTTTATGTTAAAACTTGGTGGAGGAGGCACAAGCTGTCCGATGTAAGGGGCGAATTTTTGGTTAACAGCCCAGTTCACCATACTGTGACGCGTCGGTAGAAGTAGCGGTGAAATTCTATTTACCACGACTGCAATCTGACTGACAGTACTAATAAAAGACTACCACAAACCACAATACCACAACACCATTATTCCATTCTTTTAAAGCATGACTTGAGAAACCAGATATGAATTACCGTCTCCGTCGATTTAAATACCCACGCGGAAATAATTGCCCATGGGGTACTATTTCAGTTTAGCCCTTCAAAAGAAAGCAATTGAAAGAATAAAAGCCCATGCCGAAATAAGAGCTCATGGGCGACATCGGGCTCTCTCAAGAAATCAAAGAATTCGTAACAACTACGACCCTTCGGTAAAGACTGCGAGTGAGGAAACAGCTATCTGGCTGTACACCATCTCCGATACAATTATTGACACAATGTTTATTGTTGTGAAATGATGAAGCCCGGGTCACCGTAATGTTTAATGTAAAGCATGCGCCAATGGGACAATGTTAAAGCCATTCGCGTTGATAGACAGAAAACGACCGGTTAAGGCTTTGGAAAGGTTTTACACGCTGAGTATTGCAACTGATCTGTGATTTGATTCTCGAAGCGTGGGATTCTCTGCATGTCTACGCAAAGGTGAACCGTTTGCGGAATGCGTGTACTTGCTGAAAAAGAAGCGTGAAGAATTTCGTAAGATTCAACTGCATTCAAGGAGTGAAGCTTTTCAAAGCGTGGAAGAAGCCGGAGAGCTCGCCGACGCAAACTTGTTGAATCCCGACTGATGAAACTGACGAAGAAATTTTATTGATCAACTTTGTAGGACTCAATGGTTTGAAATAATAAAAGCCAATGGCATTATAATTGCCCAGGGCCTTTTATTTTGCAATGATCCCGTTTCGGATCTATACGTCTACCTTCACTTGATACACCAACACATCTGTGTCCTTCTTCCGCTTCTTTGCCTTTGCCTACATCAAAATTAACTGGTCCTTAGTGTATACTTTAGGCTTTTACTGTACCTAACCCTTGCTCAAATATATCTTTACCTGTCACGTCCTGTCGAGGTTTTGTTTCGTTTCGTGCGTTCCGAAGGCCTATCTGCAAAAACAAATCCACGATTTGCAAAAATAAGTTGCAATGATGTGACTGAAACTATATCTTTTTAAAATTTTCCGATGGGTTTCCGGCCCGAATTTCTACAAAATTATCAAAAAAAAATTTCTAGAATTATTTTGTGTTGTTCACGTAGTCGAAATTGCTCGTTCATACCACTTCGGCCTGGAATTCTTTCCGCCTGTTTAGTTCAGCACAGCACAGCACAGTTCACCACACCGGTAGCGCGTTGGTAAAATAAGCATACCTTGGTACGGTATGAAAAAAAATACGACTGGTGTACTACGAACAGCCTTGAAATCAGTTTAGATAAAAGCAAGCATATGGTCTTTCACAAATCCAATGACACTAATTTTAGAGTTACCAATGCAGTTCAGATGAATGGCTGAATGGTCAGATGATAGACAGGGTGTTTAGGTGTACGAAACTTGGCTTAATTTTAGATGCTTCATTACATTTTGCCTCTCACTTTAATAATGTAAAACCAGAGTTTCTAGTGCGTTTTCACGCTTGCATACACTAAAAAGAGTAATAACTGAAAAACTCGCCAAGGTTTTACTCTATCCTTATGTCTATTCCATTGCTGACTATTGTAATACCATCTAGGTTGTGCAATCAAAAGATACATTTGCCATGCTACAGAATAAGGTTATACGGTATTGTGTAAGTTTTAAATATTCCACAATCGGTGAGAAAGTGTATAATTTGGCAAAGAAAAAGAATAGCACTTTATTGCCAAATGTTAACTCCAATAGTTCTTCGACTATACTAAAAGACTTCGGACTATGTACAATTTCTGAAAAGTGGAACTCAATTTTCTAAAGTTTGCCTTTAAAAGTTTTCATGATGATTTTTATGTAGGTTGGTTCCATTTTAACGATATGAAATTAAGACTACTATCTCGAATCATATGTCCATTCATAATTCTAGTATTTTTGAAAGATCCATAATATACTGAGGGTATAAATTTTGGAGTAAACTCCCAAAATCAATCGACATACCTGGCCTTGATTTAAGTAATTTTGAGTTGTTTGTTTGAAAAGCAGCAATTGAGTTTGTTGATCCGTTTTTGACCGAATAAAGCAATCAAATCAAATCAAAGCTTGGATTTATAATCTCTTTTTGGGAAATCTGGAAGGAACAAACAAAAGTTGTTGGCCGGAAGGTGCGACAAATATGTTACAGTTGTCAATTTTGCTCACAGCTGCCTCTTTTCTGGCGATATATTTGGTCCACTTCCATTCCATCCAGCAGCAACTCAAATATAATCAAAGGTCGAAGGTGAATGTAATAGAAGTGGTATAAGTGGTGATAGCCTAACAACAAAATCAAAATAGCGAAAAACTTATTTTTAGCATCGCGCTCATGGTGCGACAAAGGTCAAGCTAATAGTCAAACATGTTGGAAAAGTCGACGCAGCACAAATATCCAAGTATTTATCGCCTAGCAATGCTATCAAACCAACATTTCATAACTTGTGGCAAGGGTCAAAGCTTTTGCGCAACCCAAACCGGATTCGTCCAGCATGCAGCTCATTGAGCACATACAGGCGAGACGTGTACGTCTCACTCCAGTCACTTGCGTCATTCGTTCATAATTCTTGCTCATGTGCAGTGTACAATGTCGCAACCAGCTTCACTGCGCTGTCCCTCAACCATTTAGACGTGATCTCATTCTAATCCTTGACCTTAGTATGATATTGTCAAGTTGTCTATTCCATTGGTGACCTCAGTCTCCTTCAAGTTTCTTCAGTACAATCGCAGCGTATAGAAGCTGATACGACAGCAAAGTTATTGAAAGTGCAGCTGGCTGATTCTAATGAAGGACGTTATTGTGACATGGTTCGAGGGCAAATGATATGAACGCATGACCAATCAGCAGAAAGACAAACTGAAGAAATCTCTTTTAGTTTAAATACAGTTTAACGTTTCAATACAGTTCCAGTTCCCACGTCGCAAGTCAGTCTCTCCCAATCTCCCTCTTCCTAAAGAATAGCTTCTTCTTCTCTGTCAAGATGAAGTTCTCCCGAGCTCTTTTGGCGCTACTGCTGCTCCTCACTGTCCTCACCCGTTCGTCAATCGCTTACAGTTACAATCTCGTACCCTACACAAGTCAGAGCTCCTGCTTAACTGTACTTGGCAACAGTAACACGCAAGCTGCACTCGTGCTGGCGCCATGCAACTCTGCATCACAATACCAAATCTTCTCAGAATACAATTCAAGCCCAAATGTAAGTAGCAACGATCGAACGAGACTTCCAACTTCGGGTTGGTTCAGTTACTTGGGCGAATTGCTTCGATATCTCCGTACAAAGTTCATGGTCTGTTGTAATTTCTTCTTTCCCGTTCTCAATCATACTTTTATGTAGAATCCGTTCCCAATCACGACTGGCCTTTCGTCTGGCACTTCTCAGAAATGTTTGGACATTGATGCTGGCTCATCCCCTGTCTACGTTGTCCAGAATGATTGCAACCCAGCTCGTCTCGAACAATACTGGGTTCAGACAACAGCAACAAATACCAACGCACAACCAAATTACAATTGGTTCAAGAATTACAAGAGCGGAAGTTGCATCACAGCTGAAGGTGTATCCATATTAAATGGGATCATTAGTGTGGGGAATTATGTCGACGTCTACGCATGCACAAGTGGAGCACAGCACCAACTTTGGAGGCTCAGTGTAAACGTGAGTTCATATCGACTTCTTTTGACTTTTCAGTTTTTTGAGTTTGTTGAGTATAAAACAACCTAATGTTTAGTAAAGGTGCTCAGTACTCCAGCAACATTCCTTCATTCATCCCTATACTCCTTTCTTGCTGTTCATTCACAGAGTGCGAATAGCGGCTACGAATTTAGAGACCAAGCATATCAGACTTGTATGAATGTGAAGAATGGTGATCAAGGAAATGGAGTACAGACTGAAAGCACGTTCTGCTCCACCGCATCGGTCAGTCAACAATTCAATACTGGTCTAAACGATGTACGAGGTTCAGTCTAAATGATATTTATTACGATCTTGACATTTCCTGGAATTCACTTTTAGTTCTTTTTAGAAATTTAGAAAAACGGAGTGAGTAATGAGTAAAGATTTATGTCCCCTTTCGTTCTCTTGTCCTTGTCCTTCAGCTGACAATGTGGAAAATTGCTGGGAGTGGGCTGTGCATGGATGGTGGTTCGTCGGCAGGCGGTGCATACCAATACTGGTGCACAGACACCGCATTGAACCAACAATGGTTTGCAGTTGCTTATCCTGGTGTAAGTGTTTGCCCGTTAACTTACATTTGTCCTTCAATTCCATTGTGGATTTTGAAAATCGAAAGTCATATCTGCATACGATAATAGCAACTTCTTAAAAGTGTCCAATTTTTACCCCCAATTTACAGGATGGCATGACACAAAGTTACCGTTACTTTGTCGACATCCTCTCAAGGCTTTGCTTGACATGGAATCCGCCCAACGCCCCAACTCCCAACTCTGTTGGAATGGCAACATGTGTGCGAGGAAATCAGAATCAAAAATGGTCTTTGATAGAAGTCTAAGAGGAATGTATGAGTTATTAAATCAACCTGTTTGCTAAACCTATTTCTATTATACGATTCTCTAAGTTGGAGCGTCGTCGTGGGAGAAGAGGAAGTGGAGGAGCCAATAATACATTTAATTACTTTTTTACTAATCATTTGGAATTTGTTTGAAAAATTGTTTGAATGTGAACTATGTACTTGTTGTGTTTTTCTTGAAAAAGAAATTGATTTGTCGTTTGGAAAAAAGCTGCAACCAAGCTGGTAGTCATGACACCAGAGCTTCGTTTTACGAGTCTCGAACTATGTTCTCAGTTCTCAGATAACCATCTCACAGAAGAGACGGGCAACGGCAGGGAGAGCGAATGAAAGTGTTTCCTAAGCTGAACGTCTTTGTCTGTGACAATTGCTTCATGAGTGACGCGCTACTTCAGCCCATTCGCATTCACTTTCCACGACTAAACACACTCATTCTAAAGTCATGCGGGAATATCTCGTTTGAGACGAGACCGATGGAAGAATTTCTACGACAATTCAGAAAGCTGTAAATTTTCGTGTACACCAAAACGTGCCGCGTGGATGCGACGTCGCATTATTTTTATGAAAAGTCCGACATCATGTTGGTCAGGCACGCACACGCGAACGCCAGTGCAGAAAATGATGGACACGGACGCTGGGAACACCTGGACCCTTTAGTTGCTCTGCCAAGAATATTTTATGAAGCCAAATTTATGAATAATTTTTTTCAAAACGTGGACCGAGTACGGGGCGGGCTTTCGGTTTAGCTTGATGCAACTCAAAGCGGGGTGTTTGAATTTGAAGGGACGACATTGGGCAGCCAACGCAGACCGGCCACGACACTGGACTGGACTGAGGCCAAAAGTACACACGATCCGCACTCACAACGCAGTGGTGAGCTCCGTCGTCCTCTGCTTGCGTCTTTGAACGCTCCTGTGAACCTGAGGACACTCCAAGTTTTGGGAATACGTTTACTCGATCTCTTTGTTAAGCGCGTGCCGCTGCCAAGTCTGGACATGGCGCGTATTGCCATCGATGTAATGGGCTCAACAATGAGCAGCCCAAATCGTAATTCGTGGTTTAGCGAAGCCGTTGTATCCGCAATGATTCCATTTGCGATAGAGAATCTGTCCGGGATGGGCGAAAGCAGGTTTAATTATTTCATTTTAAGTATTTTGGATCCACTCGATTGTCATGGAGCTACCAGTGACTCAACTCCTCTCGATTCGCAGATCACCTCTTAAAGGGTGGCCTCGACTTCACCGACATCATTCTGTACAAGTTGAATGGTGTTGACAGACCAATTAGTACGCTTGTGGTCTGTTCAACAAAAATGTCCATAGATTTAATCCCAAGCACAGTCATTTCACCTGCACACCGTGTTGCCCGAATTTGACTTGTTCAAAGCTATTGGTCTGGCCCACTTTGACCAGCTTGTCAGTTTCGGGCTATTTCGACCAAGAAAGGGAGTGGATGGCGGCAATGTTGATTCATTCGTTGAGGTGAACGGTGAACCTCAACTCAGCCGCAGCTACCCTTGCAGATTTTGGTATTGAGAGAGATGGGCTGACAATTAGAAAACCACGGCCTGTATTCCTCAAAGTCACGGAGCTGACCCTGGACACATTCACAGTGAACGAGGAGGTAGCTGGCTTGATGTGGGCATCTTCCCGAGCGTTACGAAGTTGTGTCTGCTGCTGCCCTCAGACCCATGCTTTCACAAATTAGACACAGACGCGCGGCAGGTACGACAAAACTGAACGATTTTGTTGGGTGCACTTCGCAACCAAAAGATCATAGTAATGCACGCAACCTATATGAATTTATGGAATGATGCGACGAGGGCCAACCAGGACGAAGACCAAGACCCACGATTTGGTACCAAAGCCGACAGGCTGAAGAAGCTTCTGCCGCCTCACATAACCGGCCTGCCAAGAGTCCCAATTGAACTTGACACATCACAACCTTGTTGCCGAACGTTATCCATACATTAAAATAAACAGACAAGATTGTAGCATCTCTCCGATCTGATGCTTTATTCGGTGCCTGCCTGCCTGCAACGCCGTTTCAATCGGTTGTATTCGGTAAGCACAAGCAAGGGACCAAGTCGGCTGAGCAAGATGTAACAAGTCTCTATGTTATGCTCGTTGAGTGGGGGAAATCAGAAACTTACCGCCTCCGCAGGGACTCCGCTATTGACCAGGTAAATATAATTCCTGGTAAAAAAAGATTCCATAATTAATAGGACCCGTTCTGGCCATGCGTGCTCTGCCCCTATCATGTCTTACGAGCAGTGGACTTCTTCTGGACTCCAACAAATTCAAGCACGAAGTCAAGATTGTCGATTCGTTTATGAATTGGCTCGCCGTCTTCTACTTAGTCTGTCTGTAGACACTCCAGTGACTCCAGATGTAAAGCGTACCATGCAGCGAAGAATACATGAGATGGTTGCCGCTCGCACCAGATTCAAAACAAGCATCGACCGCTCTGCATCCTTCCCAATGAATTCTAAATTCACGAACCTTTGCAAGCATTGGAGTGCGACCTTTCTCCAGCCATTGGATTTCCCAGACTTACACAACCCAAGTGTGTGAAATGAAAGCCAGTCGATCTTTATTGATACTGATCGTGAATTTTGTAGAAATGCTGCTTAGAATGCAGATTAGATGGGTAAATTGTTGTGACTGGTGACTCATGAAGGGTATAGTGTAAGTGGCTGACTGTCATGGACATCATCTTCACCTTGGAGTTTTTATGGCATCAATTGCCAGCAGAATGTCATTTCGAAGTAAAGAAAAGAAGCTATAGAAAGTTATAAGTTCGTGCGTTTTCAAATGGTGCAAATGCTATTTGAACTGTGTTTGTCTCTTGGAATTTTGAACAGCAAATCAATTCCAGCTGGCTGTCTTTAGTACATATGAGCAGCAGGAAATGAAACCATGACCGCGTGTTAAACCTGTTGAATGTGGCAAGAATTACGACAGCCTCAGACGACTCCTCTGT